>BQNB010050436.1:30060-41510 GCA_026074375.1 Tanacetum coccineum | reverse complement strand
TTCTATTGATTAGCTTCCTTTGTAAGCCTTAATATCCCTCTATATAAAGGGTATTAGGTGTGTAGGTTTATATACACAGAGAAAAGATGTAAACACAGTAAAGCTGTGTGTGTGTCAAGGCGTCAAGTCCTCTAATGGACGCCTAGGGTTTGTTTGTTTTAGCCTCAAGAATCTATGATTCCTGTTACTAGTTAGAGTAACCATTCTAGAATTGATCATCTAGAACTGGGGCTATGTAGAACGTTTGGTTATTAATGAAGAACACCTTGTTGAATATCTTTGTTCTTATTCTGCTTTGTTTTTCTAACTTATGAACATTGATATTATCCTAGATAAATGTCTAAACAATCTTTAGGTTTTCATAATTGGTATCAGAGCCATGTGGCTCTCGATCTAGGATCTACAAGGTTTTAAAGAAACTCTAAAAACCCTAATTTTCAAGAAATCATGTGGTGAAAGTTTTATGGGGTTTTGAAGATTCAATGCTATAATGATGCTTATAATCGTCCTCTCTACCTATTTGGGTATGCAATACGATTGGTAAGCTTTGTTACTATTTATTTAGGTTTCTTTTTGATCCATTGTGCTCTAACTGATCAAACCCTAAACAATTAGGGTTTGTATATTTTTCGGATCTGATGTGGTGTATACACAGCTTGGTATGAATTTATTCAAACTCTTTTAGGGTTTTCTTGATAAGCCGTGATTGTATAAAGTTGGGGTTTGCACTAATGGTATCTATGGTTGTCATGATTTGGAAGAGAAGGATGTTAATGTTATTCTTTATCATTATCGTACTTAAATCAGAAGACATGAAAACTTTCAAGGCAATGATTTATTCAGCTGGTATACAACTGGTAATAGGATAGTTACTACTGTTGGATTTGTATACTAAGTTAATGTTGTTAAAGAAGATTAATGCTGCTTGGATATAGTTTCTCCTGTTTATTTAAATTAGTGTTGCTCGACTCAGTTAATGTTGCTAGGGCTCAAGTACATACTTAATGCTGTCAAGGATGGTTAATGCTGCTAATGTACTTTGTGCTGCCTAGTATGGAAGAACAGTAGTAAGTCATGAGTTAATACTGCTAAGGTATAAAAGCAGTTAGTACTGTTATTATTGTTGGTTAATACTGCTAGCGTTAAAAAGCAGCTACTACTGCTTGTGGTAAAAGCATTTAGTTACTACTGCTTGGGATTAAAAAGTTAATACTGCTTCATGATATTAATACTGTTATTGAATTTATGCAGTTAATACTGCTCTGGTTCAATAAAATTAATACTGCTTCCTATGTTAATACTGTTTGGGTTAAAGGAAGTTAGTACTGCTAGAACCAATTACAACTGCTAGCCTTTTCCGATAAAAGAAGTTAGTACTGCTAGCTTTGGCATATATCGGATAACACACACATAAGATTTTTAGTTTTTGGTTCTTAATTGAATTAAAGGCTCGTATTTTTGCATCTAGATGTGGTTACGAAGAAGATTGTTTATCACTTATTTGACGGTTAAGTGGAATTATTTGGGTTTGTGTTTTATCATACCTTTTAGCAGGAGGTAACTTGTTCGTGCTTAGAAACGATGTGACGAAGAATTGACAAATCTAGCAAAGGTGTGTGATTTTTCTTATGGTGCTCAATGCTCACATTTGCTATCACTTTGGTTATGTGTCTCATAGAAGATGGGGATTATTGTTAAGAGATTGCGGCCTCCTTATACATCGGATTTGGGTATACGTTCAAAGTAACGTGGATAGTACAAGATATAAGACACAAGTTTGGGTTGTTCTACTTCTTCCTCAAGTTCGTTATACTTAGTTTTCTTCATCAGTAATCATTACATAGAGCCTACAGAATTTAAAGATTCAAGAGATGGTTAACATATGGGTTTCAGGGGAAGCTTAATGTTAAAATGTTTAACCATTTACATGCCACATCAAAGCTGCTTATTTTTGTCCCCAACTTGATTATAACAAAAAGGGGAAGAAGATTCAATGATAATTTGCAACTTAGATTAAGGGGAAGTTTCATTATTTGGTTTTGTCATTATCAACTAGGGGAAGATTGTTGAGAATTATATTTGAGTTGATAAGACAAAACATGAATGAAACAAGATGGAAACAAGAAGGATCAAATTCGTCATTATGGGATTCTACAAGATGTAGGAGAAAATGAAGATTTGGTCAAAAAGAGATAAAGATGAAAAGATATCAAGATAAACATTAGATGATTTACTTATTTAATATCTTTTATTAGTTTCCATGTAAACCTTAAACCTCATTATACTATAAAAGGAGGTCCAGGCATATAGTTTTTGTGTGCAAAAAAAAGTGTGTGTGCACCAAAGTTGTAAAACGTGTTGTGTGTGTGGGTTTACACATCCCACAAAAGATAAATCCTAGCATGATGGTGTAGCTCCAAGGATCTTTTGATCCCTGTTAGATTGTAACCATTCTAGAATTGATCATCTAAGATTGAGGCTTGTAGTAGTCATGTATCTTAGGTGATGATGATGAAAAACCTTGTATTAATAAAAATGATTCAACGTTTGAATATTCCGCCTTTGTTATTAATTCATCCTAGATCATGTTCTAAACAAACAGGAGCTTAAACGATTTTAACAATTGGTATCAGAGCCTGTGCTTTAAGAAACTTTGATCTAGAAATAATGGAGTTCGAGAATAGACAGAACAATGCTTTGGCTAAGCTTCCCATGCTCAAACTCAAGGAGTATGAGATGTGGGAGATCAGGATTAAACAATATTTTCAGATTCAGGATTATGCTCTTTGGGATGTCATAGAGAATGAGAATTCATGGGTACCTATTCCTGTAACAACACCACCAGAAGAAACTGGTACATCAACAACAACAAAGATGACTTCACCTGCTACTATTGAAGAAAAGACATGTAAAAAGAATGATGTAAAGGCAAGAAGTCTACTGCTCATGGCACTGCCCAATGAACATCAACTTACCTTTGACCAGTATGTTGATGCTCAATCAATGTTTGCTGCAATTAAAGCTCGATTTGGAAACGAAGCAACAAAGAAGACACAGAAGGCTCTGTTGAAACAACAGTATGAAAACTTTAGTGCTTCAAGCTCATAATCACTTGAAACAGGCTTTAAAATCTTGTTAGTAGATTGACAATTCTCGGTGTGGTTACTCCTCCAGAAGATTTAAATGTAAAATTTTTAAGGAGCTTACCTTCTGAATGGGATACACATGTTGTAGTTTGGATGAACAAACCTGATTTTGATACTATGGGTTTGGATGATCTGTACAACAATTTTAAAATTGTTGAACAGAAGGTTAAGAAATCTGCTGGTGCAAGCAATGATGATAAAAACTTGGCATTTGTAACTACTTCAGGTGCAAGCAGTACTAATAATATTAATACTGTTAACCCTGAAGTTAGTACTGCTACCACAAAGGTTAATACTGCCAGTACTGAAATTTATACTGCTAGCTTTAGTGATGCCACAATATATGCCTTTCTATCCACTCAACCAAAAGGGTCTCAACTAGTTCATGAAGACCTTGAGCAACTTCATGATGATGATTTGGAAGAAATGGATTTAAAGTGGAATATGGCACTACTAAGCATGAGGGCAAGAAAGTTCTATCAGAGAACTGGTAGGAAAATCATCATTGATGGAAGCAATACTGCTGGGTATGATAAATCAAAGGTAGAATGTTTCAACTGCCATAAATTAGGACATTTTGCCAGGGAATGCAGAGCACCTAGGAGTAAAGACAACAGAAATTGGAATCAAGGTAGCTCAACAAAGGCAGTAAAGATTGAAGATGCTTCTGAAAAGGCAATGTGTGCTATAGATGGTGCTGGCTTTGATTGGAGTGACATGGCAGAGGAAGAGATTCAGGCAAACATGGCTCTCATGGCATTCTCAGATTCTGAGGTAAATAAATCTTGTTCAAAAAATTGTCTGAAAAACTATGAAGCTCTAAAGAAACAGTATGATGATTTGATTTTTTAGATTAAGTGATACTGGTTTTAAAGCAGCTACATACAAAAGAGGTTTAGAAACTTTAGAAGATCAAATTGTTAAATATAGAGAACATGAAGTTCGTTTCTCTGAGGAAATTGCTCTACTTAAAAGAAGTGTAGGTTCTAAAGAATATCAGTTAGGATTACTTAGGACTGAGCTTGAAAAGGTTAAACAAGAAAAGGAGGGGTTTGATTTTAAGATTGCAAAGTTTGATAAATCTGCTAAAGACTTAAATGAAATGTTAGAAAGTCAGATAACTGACAAAAGCAAGAAAGGAGTAGGTTATAATGTTGTCCCCTCACCTCATCCTTTGATTCTTAATAGACCAACACCTTTAGACTTATCTTATTCAGGTCTTGAAGAATTCAAAGAACCTGAGGTTAATGAGTATGGTCCTAGGGATTCTAGTTTAAAGCCTATCACTAGTTGTGATAAAGAGTCAGATAATTCTAAGGAGAATACTAATGACTCTTTGGAACAACATCAAATGACTGATACTGAAACTAGCTCTTTTGAGTCTCCACTTAAGGTTGACAAAGATTGGAAAGAAAAGTTTTTCTATCCTGCTAATCATGTAGAGTCTGTCAATAAAATAGAAAAACCAGTTAGGAAGAATAATGATGCTCCAATTATTGAGGATTGGGTGTCAGATGATGAGGATGAAGTTGAGACTACTGTTGTGGTAAAGAAGAAGACTGTTATTCCTACTGCTGCTAAAATAGAAAAACCAGTTAGGAAGCCAGTGAGATATGCTGAGATGTACAGGTCACAAAGACCTAGGGGAAACCAAAGGAACTGGAATGGTCAAAAATCCAATCAGTTAGGATGTAACTTTGTATTTAATAACAAAGCATGTTTTATCTGTGAAAGTTTTGATCACATTCAATACAGCTGTCCTAACCAACAGAGGAAAAGAATAGTAAGTGGAAATAATTATAACAAAAAGGATAATGACTACTATTCTAAAACCTCTCATCCCAGTGCACACAAACATATGGCTCCAAGAGCAGTCTTAATGAAGACTGGCCTAAAATCTTTTAATACTGCAAGGCCTGTTAATACTGTTAGGTCTGTTAACACTGGTAGACCTTTTAGTACTGCTAGGTCTTTTAATACTGTTAGGCCTTTTTATACTGCTCACCCCAAATCAACAATTCATTGTGCTAGACCAAGGACATATTTTCAAAATCAAGCACAATCAACTGTTCACAGGCCCTTTTACAAGAGAACAACATTAACAAAAAGGTGTTTTAATCAAAGGTTTAATACTGGTAGGCCATTTAGATCAACTGTTAATACTGTCAGGGCAAGGGGATTTAATGCTGTTAAGCCCTCAGCATGTTGGGTTTGGAGACCCATCAAACCCAATGGTGCATCACTGGTTTTCAACAAATATAATTACATTGATGCACAAGGCAGATCCAAGTCAGTAATGGCTTGGGTCCCCAAAGAAAACTAACTTCATAAGTTTTTTTTGTGCAGAGCAATTCACAACTAAATGACAAAGGCTTTGTTGATAGTGGATGCTCAAGGCACATGACTAGAAACATAGCCCATCTTTCAGACTTCAAAGACTTTGATGGAGGTTATGTTACTTTTGGTGGAGGAGCCTATGGAGGCAGAATTACTGGCAAAGATACTATTAAAACTGATAATCTTGATTTTGATGATGTATACTTTTTCAAAGAGTTAAAGTTCAACCTTTTTAGAGTCTCACAAATGTGTGACAAAAAGAACTATGTTCTTTTTACCGACTCTGAATGTCTTTTCCTATCTCCTAATTTTAAGTTGCCTGATGAAAATCAGATACTTTTTAAAATTCCTAGACATGATAACATGTACAGTTTTGATATGAAAAACATAGTTCCTAAAGATGGTTTAACTTGTCTAGTTGCAAAGGCTACATCTGAAGAATCAATGCTATGGCATAGAAGGCTTGGTCATATAAATTTTAAGAATATTAATAAACTTGTCAAAGAAAATCTTGTAAGAGATCTGCCTTTAAAAAGATTTGAGAATGACCAAACATGTGTTGCCTGTCTTAAAGGCAAGCAACACAGAGCCTCTTGTAAGACCAAGGCCTTTAATCCCATTACTAAGCCATTGTTTATGCTGCATATGGATCTCTTTGGTCCAACTTTTGTTAGTAGTCTAATGCATAAAAAGTACTGCTTAGTAGTCACTGATGATTATAGTAGATTTTCATGGGTTTTCTTTTTAACAACTAAGGATGAAACAAGTGAGATCCTTAAAATTTTTATCAAAGAAGTAGAAAACCTAGTGGATAAGAAAGTAAAAATAATCAGAAGTGATAATGGGACAGAGTTTAAAAACAAAGTGATGGATGATTTCTGTAAGGAAAAAGGTATTAAAAGAGAATATAGTGTAGCTAGGACTCCTCAGCAAAATGGTGTAGCTGAAAGGAAGAATAGGACACTCATTGAGGCTGCTAGAACAATGTTAGCTGACTCTAAGTTACCTACCACATTTTGGGCAGAAGCAGTTTCTACTGCTTGCTATGTACAAAATAGGGTCTTAATAGTCAAGCCTCATAACAAGACTCCTTATGAACTCTTTAGAGGTTTTAAACCAGCTATAGGATTCATGAAACCTTTTGGATGTCATGTTACTATTCTCAATACCTTAGATAATTTGGGCAAGTTTGATGGCAAGAGTGATGAAGGTTTCTTTGTTGGATATTCCTTAAGTAGCAAATCTTGTTTAGGTAACTAAACACTAGAACCATAAAAGTTCAGGAAAACATGCATATTGGTTTCTTAGAGATTAAGCCTATTATAGAAGAAATGGTCCCAAAGTGACTGTTTGATATTGAAATCTCTAACCCAATCCAATGAATTATGTACCAGTTGGTTGCAGGAAACTTTTTTCTAATACTTTGCAGGTATACAAGGAGTTTCTGAGTCTAGTACATCCTCTCAACAAGATCAAGATAATCAAGATTGCATCATAATGCCAATTTGGAAGGATGCTTCATATTTTGGTGATGCTGCACCAAGATCTGTCGCTGATGCTCAAATACAAGATAAAGATAGGTTACATGATGAGAATGATGCTTCAGAAAAGTCTCCTGATGATAGCAGTCTTAAGGATAATGGTACTGTTGTTCAACAAGTTAATACTGCCAGACCTGAAATTAAACTGGGTATTAGAGACAGATAGTACTGATGTCCTGAAGTTAAATACTGCCTAACCCCTGAAGACTTGTAGGACCTACCATGCATCAAAAGACACACAAGTAGAGGACCAAGAGTGAAATTAGGGAACTTTCCACAAACTTATGCGTTACCGACCACTGCCTCACAAAGAATTCACAAAGATCACCCAATGTCCACATGTGGATTGGTGATGTGCAGTCCATCTGTTCAAACAAGAAAGGAAGAATGACAACTTCTTATCTGAACAAGGATTTCTTAGTGCAAATATAAAGGGAAGATCATCAGGCCTCTTCATACAGTCTTTTTGCTTGTTCCTCTCTTAGAAGAACCCAAAAGAGTTCTAAAGCTCTTAGTGATCCAGCATAGGTAAACAAGCAGGAGGAACGCTGCATTTTCAAACTGCAAAATTCTGGATTCTTGTGGAATTACCAAAAGGTCATAAGCAATGGGTACAAAGTGGGTATACAGAAACAAGAAAGAATGAAAGGGAGAATTGACATCAGAAAACAAGCAAGACCTTGTTGCTCAAGGCGACATACTCAAGAAGAGGGCATAGACATTATGAAGTCTTTGCACCTGTGGCTAGAATTGAGGCAACAAGAATGGTTCTAGCTTAGCTATTCCTAATGGGATTTATTGTTCTACCAATGGATGTAAAAAGTGTCTTCCCTGTATGGTCCAGATTGAAGAGTAGGAGTAATATGTGATGTCAACCACCAAGGTGTGAAGATCCGCCATCCTGATAAAGTCTATAAGGTAGTGAAAGCATTATATGGCCTGCATCAAGCACAATGAGCTTGTAAGAAACTTTTCCATTTATACTTTCTTGCCATGGTTTTCAAAGAGGAAAGATTGACCAAACATTATTCATCAAGAGACAACAGGGACATATCTTGCTTGTTCAAATCTATGTGGATGACATTATCTTTGGATCTACAAAGAAGGAGTTATGTGATGAGTATTGAAAAGCTTTATAAAGATAAGTTTCAAATGAGTTCTATGGGAGAACTTACTTGTCTTTTTGGGTTTTACAGATCAACAGAAAAAGAAAGGCATTTTTAATCATTCAATTAAATATGGTCAATGAGATTTTTGAAGAAAGTATCAACTACACAGATGTGAAGTCTGCATCTACTCCAACAGATTTGGAAAAGCCTTTGGTTCAAGATGGAGATGCTGCTGATGTTGATGAACATCTTTATAGATCTATGATAACGGGAAAAAAGGAATCTTTGATGCGTAACCTTACAGCTCCAGGCCAAGATATCATGTTGCAGTTTGTGCATGTGCAAGAGTTTCAAGTTCTACAAAGACATCGCCATCTCTTAGTTGTTAAGAGAATCTTTTAGATACCTCAAAGGAAAACCATCTTGAGACTTTGGTATTCTAAGGATCCTCCATTAGAATTAGTGCTCACACTGACAGTGACTATGTTGTAGGCTACACAAGTAGGAAGTCAACCCACTGGAGGTTGTCAGTTTTTGGGAAATAACTGATCTCTTGGCAATGCAAGAAACAAAACGTAGTTGCCACTTCTACAACTAGAGCTGAATATGTGGCTGCTGCAAGTTGTTGTGGACAGGTTTCTCTGGATACAAAATCAACTGCTGGACTATAGTATAATTTCATGAATACTGTTATTTAATTGACAATAATAGTACTATCATGCATAATAGAAAATCCAGTTTCAACATTCCTGAAAACAAAACATACTAGAATTAGGCATCATTTTTATAAGAGACTGCAATGCTAAACAGTTGATTCCAATTGCTAAGATTAACCACCGAACATAATGTACGCAAGGATCTTTCTTACAAAGGTTTTGATGCTGTAGATTTTAGACTTGTCTGGCAAGTATTGAAAGATGGGGCGTAAATCCCTAATGGGGGCGGCCCTATCTCTTGTGGTTTTTTTTTAGTACGGTTTGGTTAGAAATGTTAGTACTGTTAAGTTCTTGTAAATTAATACTGCTGGGATGGTGTATAATTTAGTACTGCTAGTGATATATTGGTGAAAGACAGTGATTTTGGTACGCGTCAAACGTGTAGAGAGCTGTGGGAATAGTTACGTACTGCGTAGTTATTTCTATGTCTCACTGTTAATCCTGTAGTAACAATTGTAAATACTAGCGCCTTAACCAAAAAAATGGTGTACATTAATGTTTTTCATCTTGTTTTGAGGCTACTCCTTCAGGATAAACAATGAGGATAAGCAATGAAGTGTGAAATTGGATACTCAATGATGCATTATTTGAGGGGAGGAATGTTGTTTGTTCCTAAAAGTGTTGGTTTTCACACCACACCACAAATGGTCATCAGTTTACCATGTCTTATAGACATCAAGAATTGACTAGTCCAGAGCAAACAGCTACTGGTAAAGACTTCTCAAATCCGTTGATAGTTGATAGTTTACTCAAAACTACATGGTCATCAATGCACCATGTTTTTACAATGAAGCATTGGCTAGACCAAAGCAAACGGCTATTGGTAAAGACTACTCAAATCCGTTAATGGCTGGTAGTTTGCCCAAAACTATACTTTGTGTGAATTTGTGAGCCAAAAGAATAGAGAGAATTGGTGAGCAAAAAAATAGAAAGAGAGATGTGTGAAAAAACAGACAGAGTGCAAAGTGAGTTAAAAGAATTAAGAGATTAAATGTGAGCTTAAAAACAGAAAGAGAGATTGTGTGAAGCTATTTTTGAATGATACAAAAGTTTTGGAGTTTGTACTGCTTTTGTTGGAGAAGTTAATACTGCTAGGCTTATTTTAGTACTGCTAGGCCAAATTTGGTACTGCTGGATGACCGTTAGTACTGTTTGAGCCCTAACAGAATTTTCATTAATTAATAGAGCCGTTGAGATATTTCCGCCAAATACCTATGATATAGGGTTTGACTAATTGGACTTTCGTGATTTTTATATATATGTTTGATTTGATAACCTTAATTTCTTTAAGTCGGTCAAACCATATCTCTACATTTTCTCTATATAATCTCAATTAACTTTCTCCAGCATTCATTCTTTCATAAACGATCATATCCCACACGATTACTCACACTTTTATTCATGGCAAATTTGGAATTTTGTGACAAGCACAACATGGTAGCGTTTTTAGAGAAATCTACAGGAAGTGAAGGGTTTCATCAAGTCATCGATTTCCTAAATCAAAGTCACATTTGCTATGCTCTCACAAAGAAGCCAGATGTTTATATCTCGTTTATCAAATAATTTTAGAGGTCTGCTGAAGCTACTACTGATGATAATGGAGAAGTCAAGATTATTGCTACCATTGATGGTCACTTAACGACTATCACTGAAGCATCTTTACGAAGACGTCTCAAGTTGGATGATCATGATGGTATTACTTCTATACCTAACTCAGAGATTTTTGAGCAGTTGGCACTCATGGGATATCATACCGATTCAGATAAGTTAACTTTTCAAAAGGGTGCTTTTTCACCTCAATGGAGGTTTCTTATTCACACTATTCTTCATTGTCTAAGCCCAAAGAAGACTGCTTGGGAGCAGTTTAGTAGCAACATTGCAACTGCTGTTATTTGTTTAGCTACCAATAGGACATTTAACTTTTCTAGGTTGATTTTTGAGCATATGGTGTCCAATATTTCAAGCCCCCATAAGTTTTTAATGTACCCTAGGTTCATTCAAATATGCTTAGATATGCAGAGAAAACAACTTCAACAACACTCAAGAACATATCATGTACCCTCTCTCAGCATCAAGGTTTTTAACAATATAAAGAGGCCTACAAAGGGATATTCAGGCCAAGAAGTTGCTTTATTCCATACTATGCTAAATGTTTCTGAACCTTCTACTTCACCTTCAAGAACCACATCCTCACCTTCACCCTCACCTGAACCTTACTTCCGTCACCTGAAACCCTTTCACTTCCCACTACCTGAACCTACTCTTCCCACGCACCTTGAACTTTAACTAAACCACCACCTGATCATATCACTGTTGTTGTATCATTCCCATCTCCAACACAACCAACCCAACCATTACCTGGAGCAGAACAACACATTCCTACACCCCATGACTCACCTCTCCATGTTGTTTACTCATATGGAAGTGATGAGGGTAGCATGAAACTAAATGAATTGACGAACTTGGTTACCAAACTATCTGAGAGACTTAGAGTTTTGGAGGATGATTTGAATAAGACCAAGCTCACTTACAGTGCTGCTTTCACTAAGCTCATTCTAAGGGTAAAGAAATTAGAGTTTCAAGTCAAGACAAGGAAGGCAA
>BQNB010050436.1:0-26985 GCA_026074375.1 Tanacetum coccineum | reverse complement strand
CTTTATCATCATTAGCTGTATCGTAGTTATCTTGGGCTCAAGCCCATCCCCTTTGTAATCTATATATACCTTGTCATTTATGAGAAATAATTAAGGAAAAATCAATTGCCTTCAATAGATTTAACATTGCCATAAGGATTAGACTCATGATTAAACTAAGCGAAAAATAACTTGGGGATGAAGGGCCTAGAGAAAAATACCTCGAAATCGGTGTCCCTTTATACGAAGCATCGATTAAATGTGACTGGGAAGTTGTTAAATCCATTTTGGATAAGAACCAAGACATGAAGTTGTTAAGCTATAGTATCACCGAAAATGGGGAAACATCACTTCATGTTGTCACATCTGCTAAAGGCCCTAAACACGCGGATGAGTTTATGCAAAAGCTAGTGGATATGATGGATAAGGACGACATGACACTTCAAAACTCAAACCACAACATTGCACTCTATATAGCTGCTGCAGCTGGAAATCTTGAAGTGGTTAAAATTATGGTAGATAAGAACAGGGCCTTGCTGACAATCGTTGGTAGTAATGAAACAATGATGCCGCTTTACACGACTGCCTTGTTTGGAAATCATGACGTTGTAGAGTATCTGTATGAAAATTCTCACAAGTTGGGCGATATTGGTTGGGATCCTCAGAATCGTGGTTGGCTGCTTGTGAAATGTGTCGAGAATGATATGTTTGGTAAGCATTTTAGTATCTTGCTAGTTATTACATCTACACTACACATTCATGCTTTATAGTTGTGTACCTGTTATATTATTCTTTTCGATGAGTGTAATCTAATCATTATGGGTAAATCGCATAAAAAGGTACACATCTTAGGCTCAATGTCAATTATGGGTACTCATCTTTTTTTTTTCTCAATTTAAAGTATCGATCTTTGTTTTTGTTGCAACGTTAGGCAATTAACAGGTTTTTCTGTTACATTTTTAACGATCGTTATTTTATTATTGCATCGTTAGTCTTTTATATGATTTTGTTAAAAAATATATATTTTCTAGATCTGACCCGTCCAAAACGACCCTTTATATCACATTTTCACGACACGGGTTCTAAGGAGATTTTATGCGAAACGACGTTTCGGACAACTTTTTAGTTTTAACCGAGACCTTAATCTCAACAGAAAATGACCAAAATGCCCTTACGGGATTCTGCTGGAACTTATATAATATGACTTTCGGTTTTGACCCGCTATCATGCGATTTTAAAAATTATACACGTTTTATACACACATTTTTTACACGTTTTTATACACATTTTTTACACGTTTTGATACATAGTTTTATACATGTTTTTATACACACATTTTTATGCACATTTTTATACACACGTTTTTATACACACATTTCTATACACGTTTTTCTACATGCTTTTATCCACGATTTTATACATACATTTTTATACACGTTTTTACAGACACATTTTTATGCACTTTTTTTTAAAACGTGGATAAAATTGTGTGTAAAAACGTGTATAAAAATATATGTTGTTATATAAATTATGTTTATAAAAATGTGTGTTAAAACGTTGTTATATAAATATTGTACTAAAAGGTGTGTATAAAACGTGTAAATGTGTGTAAAAACGTGTATAAAAATATGTGTATAAAAATGTAATAAGCTGGCAGATTTGAAAACGTCCGATTTGAGCACTGTCGAGTCCGTTATAGCCTTCCGGCGAAACATGAAAGTTGTTCGGAATGACATTTTACTTTGCCGCGAGGTTTGTTAGTTTTAAAATCGCATGATAGCGGGTCAAAACCGAAAGTCAAATTTCTGCGTTTTATTAAAAATATAATAAGTTCCAGCAGAATCCCGTAAGGGCATTTTGGTCATTTTCTGTTGAGATTCAGGTCTCGGTTAAAACTAAAAAGTTGTCCGAAACGTCGTTTCGCATAAAATCTATTTAGAACCCGAGTCGTGAAAATGTGATATAAAGTGTCGTTTTGGACGGGTCAGATCTAGAAAATAAATATAGTATATAAAAGACTAACGATGCAATAATAAAATAACGATCGTTAGAAATGTAACCGAAAAACCTGTTAATTGCCTAACGTTGCAACAAAAACAAATATCGATACCTTAAATTTAGAAGAAAAAAAATGAGTACCTATAATTGACATTGAGCATAAGATGGGTACATTTTTATGCAATTTGCCCAATCATTATATCACCCAATAATTTCTATATATAAAAAGCTTAAGTAATCTAAGCTAGTAAACTTAAAACAAAAAAAGAATCACAATACTAATTCTTTAATGTTTGATTTTTTGTTGTTATGTTATCGCACAGTCCCTCACAAAACAATTGTTAAATCTTTCTTAGATGTTGCACTAAAGATAGTAAAAAAGAATCCAGAACTTGGTACTAGTAATGGTACTGTACTTGAAATCCTGGCTCGAAAGCCTAAAGCATTTGCTGAAGCTAAATCTAATATCATCCAGAACACGATCAGTTTAGGACGATATTGGGGTAAACATATTTACTCCAAGATGAATATTACACATAAATCATCTCAAAATGACCCAGAACATGGCAACGTGAGTGTAATTGGGGATATGGTTCAGAGGGATGAAACAAAATCTAATATCATCCGAAGAACCATCATGACCGGAAAACATCTCTACACCTCTAGTGTCATCGGGAAAACCATCAATTCAGGTAGACATCTAGTACACGAGTCTCTCAACTTATCTTTTGTTGCATGAATTAACCCTTTTAACTTATGGTATTTCACTTTTCATCGCATAAACATCAACTTAATTTACGCTGACCGTAGAATAGCATTCAAGGAATCATCCCTAAAATTTAAAAACCGAGACAATTTGTATATATGATCATTTTCAACAAAAATTCAGATGGCTTCTTAATCAAAGAGGTTAAAAGAAGTCTTGAAACCCATGGTATTTCACTTTTCATCAAACATAAGTCTATGAACTTCTTTTAGCATGAGTAAGTCATTTAAGTTTGTCTTTTAATGTCATGGCATCTGCATCAGCCTATGACCATTTATATGAGTGAATAATATATTTTGGAAGCTAATTTAAAATTTATGTATCCCGAGTAACACGCCTGCAGGGCATAAAGAACAAAACCAAACTACAAGGATGAGTTATCTACATAAATCATGAAAGTACATAGGATAATTCCATGTTTTTTTCAGATTTTTTCAGATTTTTCAGACTTGGACTGGAAAAAAAATTCGAAAAAGTTCATCGAAAGTATATAAAAGTGCCCTTATAGAAGATGATTTAATTCTCAGCTCGCGATGGTGTATTTTTGTCGTTGCAAGATATTTAATTTTTTAAATAAAGTGGTGGAAAGTGAGGGTTTTTTTTTATTTGATGAAAATGGATTAGTTAGGATGTGTACTTTTGTTCTTTGATATGACATTGTTCTTTAATGATCTCACCTCTTTGTTATAAACATTATGCGTGTTTAGTAACACCAAATAACCTTTAAAAAGTATGCATCGTTGCTATATGTAAATCTCGTGTACTTATTTTTCACCTCACAGTAACCCGCATGATCGTGCGTTCATTTTGCTATTTTTATTTATGTTAATAATAATTTTAGCCGTATTCAATTTTTAAACGCGTATATTGCGGGTTAAATTTATATGGATATCTATAGAAAGATAATTAAATGCTCATCGTGATGGTATATTTTTTTTCGCTTGACGATTAACGGTTTGAGAGATTAAGATTTGAAAAAAAAGGTTGAAAATAATTTTTGGTTTAATCTTATCCATTAGATTAAAATGAAGATGAAAGGTGGAGATTGATCCCCTGGTATCCACAAAAAACTTTGTATCCAAATGAACCTAAATCCAAATGTTATTAGTCTATAAAAGCCTTTATATAGTAAATGTGATTCATCAAATAAAAACTTTTTCCAGATGCAAATTCTATGTTATGTGTTAGAATTTACCAGTCATAATATATTGCATTTCTGTATAATTTTTCAATCGAATTACTAAAGTCCAACTTCATCAATCATCATTACAGTTTTCACAGTCATTTCTTCAAAGATGGTACCTTCTGAAAAGGAACATGAAGCATTGCAATTATTAAGAATCATTTGGAATGTTATTGCGAAAAAGCCTAAGAGAGATATTGATGATATACTCAAAGGGTCGTTTGAATGGAAGAAAGACGATAAGCCAGCAGGAAATGTAGATCAAGCTGTTGGAAACCAGAATGTGATCAAAGGGTCTTTCGCAACGAAGAAAACATATCCTTCTCGGATACTTTTTGTTGCTGCAGAAAAGGGCAATACTAAATTTGTAGTTGAGCTCATCCGTCAGTATCCTGATCTCATATGGAAGGTAAATGATGAAAAACAAAGTATATTTCATATTGCTGTCAAACATCGACATGAGGGAGTCTACAACCTATTGTATGAGATAGGCTCAATGAAGGATTTGATCACTCCTCTCATAGATTCAAAAGATAACACTATGTTGCATTTAGTTGGGAAGAGTGCAAACCAAACGCGTCTCGAGGATGTGTCTGGAGTGGCTTTCCAAATGCAACGCGAGTTATTATGGTTCCAGGTACATATATATTCCTCTTCAATGGTTTTTTTGTCTTTCATGAGAAGAAGGAGCCATGTCAAATCCGATTCATTGACTTATGAATGTATCTCAAATGGATCAGATTAGTAAATTAAGCTAATAGGGAATGGGTCAAATGGAAAGAAAATTGCCAAAGTCTATTATTTGCAGATTCGACCTTTTAAATCATCAAAATATAGATTATTAGCGTATTAACATTGTTTACCATAATTAATACACTAATTACTTATGAATGTTTTTAGGAAAGAAGACTAGAATATAGTCTTGGGTCGATCTCACCTGACGTGTTACTATCCATCTCTGGCTACTTTGATGATCTATATGAAGTCTATAATAGTATTATTATTAGTATTTTTGTTGCAGGAAGTGGAGGCCATTATCCCACCTTCTTATTGTTGGAAAAATGGTTATTGCAAAATGAGTTTTTGCAAACTTTGGACACCATTTAACATATGTAGATGTTATATATCTTTATATTAGATTGGGGCTTTGCGTTCTCCTCGAAGAGAGCTTCGCAACGAGCTAAAGTATGTCCAAAGTAGAGTTAAGATGAATGAGATATCGCGTCTTAAAGTGAGGCACGTGGAACACAAAATCTGGGTACTAAAACTATCCCACATCGCCCAAAAAGGGAAGTGGATAGTGGTTTATAAGGACATCTTGGTATTGGCTACCAAAATCTTTTAGGTTGGTTATGTTCCTACGCCTACGCGCGCAGGGGGGGTGCAAAAAATAGGCGATTGGCAGAGCTCAAAGCACAATATATAATGGAAAGTCTAGACATATCCGTCGTCGACATAACTCGATACGACAACTACTCTCAACAGGAGTTATCTCAATTGACTATGTGGCGTCACAGGATAACATCGCAGATCCGTTTACGAAAGGCTTAAGCAGAGAGTTAGTTAGTAAGTCGTCTAAAGGAATGGGACTAAAGCCCTTGAAGGAATGAGTTTCTATGAAGGAAAACCTAACCTAGTTGACTGGAGATCCCAAGATCTAGGTTCAATAGGACAACCTAATTATAGAAATATGGGGGAAGTCATGTCAATGTGGGGGAGTTACTTAACTTGTAACTTCCTAGTCCATTCCTATAACAATGTGACTTGTTGAGAGGTTTAACATATGGCTTTAATGGTTTAAGATGAAATCATAAAGCATAACGATTCAAGATGAAATTTAAAAGTATATGTTTTTAATGATTCAAGATGAAATCACCTATGTGAGAGAGAAGTGCGGTCGCTTCGAATGGAATTGTAGGGGCGCAATTCCTAAGAGCTCTTGCAGAACCATGCTAGTGCTCATAACCATGACGGGCACGACTATGAGGATTTGACAAGGTTAGGGAGAGTCTTGTGTGAGTGTGTATTATCGTCTACATAAACAGATGTTAAGTTCAAGGACATCGTGTCTACTCAAATCTAGGAGACTAAGTACATATCACAAGGGAAGGTTCAAAGGATCACACCTACCTATCATATGCAGGACTTAACTGCAGAAATTTTGCCAAAATTTTCAGGTGTTTTTGACCAATCTCCATTCATGTGGGGGATTGTTGGAAAAATGGTTATTGCAAAATGAGTTTTTGCAAACTTTGGACACCATTTAACATATGTAGATGTTATATATCTTTATATTAGATTGGGGCTTTGCGTTCTTCTCGAAGAGAGCTTCGTAACGAGCTAAAGTATGTCCAAAGTGGAGTTAAGATGAATGAGATATCGCGTCTCAAAGTGAGGCACGTGGAACACAAAATCTGGGAACTAAAACTATCCCACATCGCCCAAAAAGGGAAGTGTATAGTGGTTTATAAGGACATCTTGGTATTTGCTACCAAATTCCTTTAGGTTGGTTATGCTCTCACGCCTACGTGCACACGCAGGGGGGGTGCAAAAAATAGGATTTATGGGCCAAAATGGGTTCGAAGCTTCTGAACTCATGCGAGCCCGCCCGACCTGCGGACACGAATGCAGCTCTGAAAGCTCGCCCATGCGCTTATCTTTTTGCTGCTGGTTCGTTTCCAGGTTCTAGAATATTATGTTCCATTCAAACTATAAGATTGAGATTAAACTTTGTGGGTAAGTTTTATCCATTCTTTTTAAATAGTTTGTAGATATCAACTCGGCTAAAAATTAGCAGCTATCTTGGCTTGGTGACCAAGATAGAGTTTATCAATAAATAAAACGCCTCTTTATTCATTTTAGATACACAGAAAAACAATACTCCTTTACCATACGCATCAGACGTTTTTCCAGCAGTTCGATCAATCAGAAACACTCGATCTTTTCAGTAATCTTTCAGGCAAGTTTGTCAAGTCCGGTTGTACAACAGCTTTGGACATTGTACCCTGGGAAATAGACGTCGAATCTGTTTAAAGGGAATCATGTTAAACACGAGCCTCATTATTTATTACTGTTTTAATTGTCTGTTAATTACTTTCGGTTAATTTTCTTATTCATTGTTATTCGATTCACACTAACAAAAGTGTGCAGGTTTCCCAACAGTCTTAAAACAGATTCTGTGTAAACAGAATTAAAACGCTTTTGTTAAATTAGATTAGTATTGTTAACATTTTTTTAAAATAAACTGTTTCTGTCGAAACCAAGATAGAGTTTCGTTGGAAATCAGTTTTAGAAAACAGATTTTAAATTTGGAGTTTTACAGATCCATAACATTTTTAAGGAATTATTCGAATCAGTTAACATATATAAACCAAGATTGAGTTTATATTAAACTGATCTATTTTATTTATTGAAACCAAGACTGAGTTTCTTTGAAGCAGATCCGGTACAAGTAGATACCGAGTAATTACAGTTTGTTTAACTGTTTGTGTTTAATATTTCAGGATGACTAACACTCAAACTCCTCCTCCTGCGACTACTGTTGTGAACATACCCGGTGCGTCGGTTACCAACACAGTGGCTAATCGTGCGGAGAGACCGGAAAAATTCAATGGTCAGAATTTCAAGAGGTGGCAACAGAAGATGTTCTTCTATCTCACCACCTTGGGCCTTACGCGGTTCTTGAAAGAAATTGTACCTCAGGTTGAACCTCCTGCCAAAGGTCAATCCTCTAATGCACAAGTTGTACAAGTTGTGGAAGCATGGAAACATTCAGACTTCTTGTGTCACAACTATGTTCTGAATGGTTTGATAGATCCTTTGTATAACATGTACTGCAAGACCACGAATGCCAAAGAATTATGGGAGTCGTTGGAACGCAAGTACAAAACAGAGGATGCTGGTACAAAGAAGTTCGTGGTAGCTCACTTTTTGGATTACAAGATGATTCAAAGAACGTGATCAGTCAGGTTCAAGATCTGCAGGTATTGATTCACGACATCCATGCTGAGGGAATGACTTTGAGTGAAACTTTTCAAGCTGCTGCAATTATTGAAAAGTTACCTCTAAGCTGGGTAGATTTTAAAAACTACTTGAATCATAAGCGAAAGGAGATGAGTGTTGAAGACTTGGTTGTTCGTCTTCGTATTGAAAAGGATAACTTGTTGGCTCAGAAAGACACTTATACACCTGATTCTGCCAAGGCTAATATGATTGAGCATGTTGGGTCATCTTCAAGGTCCAATCCAAAGGGAAAAGGCAAAGAAAAAAGGAAGAATGACAAGAAGAGCAAAGGAAAGTCTGAGTACCTTGCTCCTAAATCTGGGATTGTGAAACAGAAGTTCCAGGAGACTTGCTACAACTGTGACCAGCCTGGTCACAGTGCTGCTAATTGCAAGATGACGAAGCGGGTGAATCCACGTCAGGCAAATATGGTGAATGATGATGTGGACATGATTGAGATGGTGTCTGACGTGTGTGCCATGATTTTTGAGGTAAATCTGGTAGGTACTAATCATGGTGATTGGTGGATTGATATTAGGGCAACCCGTTATGTGTGTGCTGATAAGAGTATGTTTCACTTTTTCAGAGTGGTTGACAATGGACAGAAGCTGTATATGGGCAATTCTGCAACTGCTGATATCAAGGGCGAAGGAGATGTTATTTTGAAGATGACATCTGAAAAAGAGCTCAAGTTGACTAATGTCTTGTATGTTCTGGAGATTCGTAAGAATCTTGTGTCCGGTTGGCTGTTAAACAAGTTTGGTTTTCGTTTAGTTTTTGAGTCTGATAAGTTTGTTTTGTCTAAGAATCAAATGTATGTTGGTAAGGGTTATGCCATGAATGGTATGTTTAAGCTCAATGTAATGGTTGTCAAGAATGAAATCAATAAAATGAACTCTTCTGCTTACTTGATTGAGTCTTCTAATGTGTGGCATGGTCGTCTTGGACATGTAAATTTTAATTCAATGCGTCGTTTGATTAAATTTAATAGCATACCAAACTGCCATATTGATTCTAAATATAAATGTGAAACTTGTGTTGAAGCCAAACTTACAAGAACATCCTTCAAATCGGTTAAGCGAACAACCGAACCACTTGATATGATACACACAGACATATGTGATTTGAAATCACTACCCACGAAGGGTGGCAATAAGTACTTTATCACGTTTATTGATGATTGTACAAAGTATTGCTATGTTTACTTGTTGAAAAGTAAAGATGAAGCTATAGACAAGTTTGTTCTATACAAAACCGAAGTTGAGAATCAACTTGGTAAGAAAATCAAGGTTGTACGAAGTGATAGAGGAGGTGAATACGTGGCTCCATTCGCCGAGCTTTGTGCGAAACATGGAATTAGACACGAGTTCACTGCTCCCTATTCACCTCAGCAAAACGGTATTGCCGAAAGGAAGAACCATACCTTGAAAGAAATGGTTACTGCCATGTTGATTAGTTCTGGTATGAGCCAGGACATGTGGGGGGAAGCCATTCTGACGGCCACTTAACTTTTAAATAAGATACCTCGTAAAGAAAAGGAAGAGACTCCTTATGAATTATGGATGGGACGAAAACCATCATATCAGTACTTACGAGTGTGGGACTGTTTAGCCAAGGTAGCTGTGCCAACTCCCAAGGCCCAAAAGATTGGACCTAAATTTGTAGATTGTATATTCATTGGTTATGCTAAGAATAGCAGTGCTTATCGTTTCATTGTACATGACTCGAAGAATCCGGATATACAAAAGAATACAGTAAAGGAATCAAGGAATGCTTCCTTCTTTGAAAATATATTTCCTTGTTTAACGAAGGAAACTGGAATCTCATCTAGATTAGATGACGAAGTTGTCCAAGATAAGAGACAACGAGATGAGAATGATCTCCAAGTTGAGAGACAAGATCAAGTCGAGGAAGTGATTGAACCACGAAGAGGCAAAAGGTGTTGATCCTAATATAATAGATCTTGCTTAGCTTGTATAAGCTTAAGTTGTATTGAATAAATCCAAAACAACTATGACAGAAACTTTGATTATGAATATCAAAGACTATGCGGAATCTAGTCAATGATACTAAGAAGAATTTCAATGAAACAGTAACAAACAAGATCAATAACAAACAGTTTACCAAACTTTCAGCCTCAATATAAAACGAACACTCTTAATAGTGTTAGGGTTTACAAAACCTTGAAGCTATAATGATATCAAAAACAAAACGATTTCTAGATATCTAACTATATGCCTTAGGACCTCCTTTTATACACCAAAGAGTCCTAACAGGCTTACAATATTTTCCTAAGTTATCATGATCTTCTAAACAAATAACTTATATGTATCTTTTACAAAAATATCTCATACTTATCCCGTAAGTAATCTTGATAAACATTCTTCATCTTTATCCTTCCTCTTGTCTTTATCCTTCTGACAATAGAAACTCTTCAGGCAGTTGTAATCTTTTAGCAGTTGTAACCAGCAACATTAACTTTTATACCAGCACCACTAACTGTGTACAAGCAGTAGTAACTACTTAGAATATTTTCTACATTCTTCATCAGCAGTACTAAGTTACACTAGCAGTACTAACTTTATGTTAACAGTTGTAACTTTACTCAAGCAGTACTAACATATACTAGCAGTACTAAGTTACACTAACAGTATTAACTTTTATACTAGCAGTATTAACTACTTAGTAGTATTTCTTCTAAGTCTCTGAGCAGTCCATTAGCAGTAGTAATATATACTAGCAGTAGTAACTAGTAGTACTAACTACTTAGCATATTTTTTACTAATATCACTAACAACACTAAGTTATGCTTAGCAGCAGTAACTCTAACCTTAGCAGTATTAACTCCAAGATCATCATAAAGTCTTTTAATCCCAATAATCCTCCCCTAAACTTTATGTTCATCTTCTGAATCTTCAAGTTTCTTGATTAAAAGCTTTATCTTCACTAGGAGGATGCATTCAAACACTTCTAGGATTCTTGAGCTATTTTGTCATGAACTTAAGAAGTTGATAGCACATTTCATTCCAGTGGTCAGTTTGAAGCTTCTTATTGAGCATTTCTATGATTGTTGCAGATGTAAGAGGATACTTTTTCTCTACCAGCATAGATATATGCAAATTTTGAAACCTCACAAAATGTACTCCACTTGAAGAAAATAGCTTCCAAACTGTCACTTTGTGTCCTTGTAGATTCCTTCATACTTCACTTTCTACACGAGGTTCAAACATCACTTTCAGATCACCTCATAACACTCTCTCATAGCTCTCCTCTGGCCTTGTTAACCCATGTTTAGCTTTAACCAACTTCCAGAGTGTTTCCAGGTCTTCTCTGTTAATATCCAGAAGCATTTGAATCAAAGATGAGTACCCCATTGAACTTCCATCAGCTCTTATGATTTGAAAGTATCCCATCTTTCCTTTTTTGATGATTTTCCAGTCAACAATAATTGGAGGCTTAGTGGCTAGAGATATAGCATCAATTGCTACCTCATCATCAGGAACTATCTCCATATGCTTTTTCATCTCTGCTTCTTCTTGATCATCATCTACTTTAGCTTCTACATTCTCATCTAACTTCTGCTTCTTTAAAATTTTAGATTCAAGTTCTTCTCCTGTTCTTTTAGAACTTCCTTCTGTTCTTTTCTCACCGCATTCACCAACCTACTGATATCTATGTCTACAAAATTGTGTTTACCCTTGTCATGGCACTTTATTAAATAACAATCTGAATATCTCAAAATCCTTTTGGTCTTCAATTGATTGTGCTTGTATTCAGCCATGTTTTTCAGATAAGTAGACATTGTATTTCTCTTTTGAGCCTTAGTTGGTGGTTTTCTTCTTTGCTCTTCTACTCTAAGTCTTGTAAAATGCTTCTTTCTTTTATCCATGAGCTCTACATACAAATTTGACTTTTCTTTAATAGTCAACTCTTCTTGCTCTTGTGACTATGATCTTGCAGCTAGCTCATAATCTTCATCCATCATAGCTTGTGTGTTATCCCATGATTTAATTAAAGCTATGTTGTCTTCTTCTTCTTTTTATCTTACAAGCCTCTCTTCTTCTTCTTCTAATTCATCTGTAATTGAGCTTGAAGATTTAGAGCAATTTCTTCATCAATCATAATTTGATCTTTTCTTTTCAAAGGCTTCTTAGGTTCAATCATTTTTGCCTTGCTTTTGTCTTTAGCCTGTGGAAGTTGTGATGATTGTGAAGGTGATGTTGTTGTTGTAAATTCACTTGGCTCTTGAACTACAACCCCTCTAGCCTTGGGTCTTGTAACAGCAGTTGTAGTGGTTGTAGTAGCAGTTGTAACAGCCTTGGGTTTAGCTGCTTTGATTTCTATTAAGGTCTGAGCCAAGGTTAATTCATCAACAGTTGTTGTTGTAGCACTAACAGTAGTAACTTCAACAGTACTAACTACCTTTTCAACCTCAACTTCCTACTCATCAAAAACACCTGTATCAAACATTAGGTTATCATCATTCCTCCCTTGAGTCTCATCAATCAAAGTAACCTCTGCATCAGCATCAAGATCAACAGTTTTCCTCCCCTGTTTGGATGCATCCTCCTGAGCACCCAAACCTTCATCTTCAGAGGAAACAACTTGTGCAGATCTACCAACCTTGAATAGTCTTTTGAGCCTGTGAGTTCTTGACCCTTTCTTCTTCTCAAGCTTCTTTACTCTCCTTTTTAAGCTATCAATCTCCAGTGCTTGATTGGTCTTTGTAGTCTCCAAAGCAAGAACTCTTTGTGATAAGCTGGTACAAAGTTCCATTAATTCATTTAGTTTCAGTCTATCCTTACCACTGAGTAGCGGATTATTGGAATGTGTAGGTACACTTGCCACATTTTCAGTATCATTAGTTACAGGTTCTGTAGGACCACTAAGTTGAGGATCCTCAGTGTCTTTCCTCTGTTTCCTTCTTGGTTGTTTCTTTTGAGGCTGTGATGTAGATGGTTGAGAAATAGTGGGTGTATGTTGAGGATCAGTAGGCATTGTTGAACCTTCACCCTCTTCTTAAGCTTGAACCATCATAGTTTGAAATAAAAGGGTGACTTTCCCAAAAAAACCTTTTCCTTCTCTCTTCGTATTTGCAAAAATCTTCTTAGTGTGATAGGGTGCATCATAAGTCCTATTGTGAGTAGACATATCACCTACTTGTTTATCCAAGAAGACTTGCATAAATCTTGGATACATTAGAAATTTGATACTACTATCCACATTCTTTACCATACTTTCAAAGATATACTTAGAAAAGTTGAATTTGTTGTTGGTGGCTAAGCAGATTATTACAGAGGCCATGGTGCTACTAAATTTGTTCCATGCAGTAGTCTTAGCATTAGGCATTGCAGAATAGTATGAATCAAAAACTTCCACTAAGGAGAAAATAAAGCTTTATAGAATGTAAGTTTCTGAGAAGGTTTTTCATACCCTATTAAAGCAAGTTGCTCAAAAAAATCAGCACTGGGTAGACATTTAATTCCTTCAGCATCTTTTAATTTAAGAACTCTTCTCAAACTTGTCTCAGTGATGATCACTTTCTTCCCATCCACTAGGGCTTGTAACTGAACCTCTCCATTAACAGTTTTTGCCTTGGCAGTAGCCTAGAACTGCTCAATACATGAAGTATAGATTGTGGGATTGACGGTTAAAGCATAATTGATGGGATGTGCATTCAGAAAATCAACAATTTGCGCAAACCCATCACTTTCTTTGGGTTTCTCTAAAAATGCGACTAAATTATGTGTTTTAGCGAACTTTAGAGCAGTCATTGATGTTGGGTTATGACGATTAACGATGAAATTGAGTTAGGGTTTATGATTAGAGGGTATAACAAAGATTGAAAATGATTAAGTGACTGAAAGGAACCCTCAATTGAAGTATTTATGAAATTACCCTTAACAACATTAACTCGAACTAGCAGTACTAAGTTAAGCCTAACAGCATTAACTGACCCAGCAGTAGTAAGTTATGCTTGGCAGTATTAACTTAACCAACAGTAGTAAGTTTATGCCTAACAACAGTAACTAACACTATGCCTAGCAGCATTAACTTTGAGTCACCAACATTAACTTGAATTTGGTTCCAAAAAGCATTTCCATCATCAATTTTGATTCTCACAAGCTCTCTTTCTATTTTTATTCTCACTAGTTCTTTCAATTCTTTTCCTCCATTTCACTCTATCTGTGTTTTATATTACACCAACTCTCTTTATGTTTTTCATTTAACTTATCTCTCAATTCTCTTTTCTTAACTAATTTACTCTATATGTTTTTATATCACACACTCTCTTTTTGTTTTCATTTCAAAAATCTGTGAATTCTTTTAGCTCACAAAGTCACTCTTTCTATTTTTGTTTCACACGTCTCTCTTTCTGTTTTTGATTTCTCTCATTTCTCATAATTCTCTCTAACTGTTTTTGATTTCTCTCAATTCTTTTTTTTCATAATTCTCTTTGTCTCTTTTTGATTTCTCTCAATTCTCACAGTATTAATTATACTTAACAGTATTAAGTATAACTAATAGTATTAACTTAGCAGTATTAAGTATAACTAGCAGTAGTAATTATACTTAACAGCAGAAACTTGAAGTTACCAGTACTAACTCAAATTTCCATTCTTAGTAGCTTTTGCATTCCTTTTTCAATCATCATTTGTGTATAATCCGCTGCATTTGAACCACAATTAGACTCCCCTTAATCCAATACATCAGAGGTTAAATCATCTAATATTGCAATTAGTATTCAAATATGCTAACATCAAATGCTTTTGTGAGCGAATCTGCAACATTCTGATCTGTGTGAATCTTTATCATCTGAATAAGCTTTTTCTCATTGGAATCTCTGATAAAGTGATGTCTGGTCTCAATGTGCTTTACCTTTGAGTGAAAATTAGGGTTCTTCACTATGCAAATAGTACTCTCATTATCAATATGAATCTTAGTCTGCATAAAGTTATATCTATAATCCAGCAATTGATTTTAGATCCAAAGCACCTGTCTACAGCAATTGGAAGTAGCTATATACTCAGCTTCAGTTGTAGAATTAGCAACCATAGTTTGCTTCTTGCATTGCTATGAAATCAATCTATACCCTAGGAATTGACAACCTCCTATTATGGACTTCCTATCTAAGCTTGCTCTTGCATAGTCACTGTTAGTTAGAGGCTATCCAATTCAAAGGTGAAGCCTTGGGGTTACCAAAGGCCATTTAGATTGACCTTTTAATTATCTAAAGATCCTTTTCATAGCATGAAGATGTGAAACTTTTGGGTTGACTTAGAATATTGCACAAGTACATACTGTAAACATAATATTAGGCCTTGAATAAGTTAGATACATTAATGATCCAATCATGGATCTATACAAGTGTTCATCTACATCGTCACCATCTGCATCTTTGATCAAAGGCTTATGGGTTTCCATGGGTGTGCTTGTTGTTTTGACATCACTAAAGCCAAATTTCTTCAAAATCTCAGTCACATACTTGTCTTCGCTCCCATCTTCCTTCTGCTTCACTTGTAGTCCTAGGAAGAATGTGAGTTCACCCATTGAACTCATTTGAAACTTCTTATGCATCATTTTCTCAAAATTAGTGCATAATAACTTCTTTGTAGAGCCTTTGTCTCTTCTGATAAATAAAGTATTGTTCATCTTTACTCTCTGTAACCTTTGTCTACCAATAAGTTGACAAGGTTTCATACCAAGCTCTGGGAGCTTGATGCAAACCATAGAGAGCCTTTTCTACCTTGTAAACTCTGTCAGGGGAGTCTGGATCTTCAAATCCTGGTGGTTGACAAACATAGACTTCCTCTTCAATCTTTGCATAAAGAAAAGAACTCTTGACATCCATCTAATACACCACAAAGTCTTTAAATGAGGCATAGGCTAAGAATAGCCTAATTGCTTCAATTCTAGCAACAGGAGCAAAAACCTCATCATAAACATTTCCTTCCTCCGTGTGTATCCTTGTTCAAACAAATCTGGTTTAGTCTTAATCACAATGCCTCTTTCTTTTTCTTGTTTTGTATAACACATTTATACCAATGCCATTTGCCATTAGGTAAATCCACCAAGGTCCAAACCTATTGTAACTTAAACTGAAGAAGCTCCTCTTGCATATCTTCTATCCAGCTTGGATCTTTTAATGCTTGAATTACCTTCTTGGGCTCTTCTTATGATAAGAAACATGCGAACAGACAATTCTAAAAGTCTTTATGATTAGTCCTCTGATGCACTGAACTAAACATAGCTTGTTCAGTCACACTCTTTGTCATCCTTCTGGTTTGAGGTGCTGAATATATGTCTCCAATGATTTGTTTAAGTAGATGATCCTTGTGAATTCTGGTAGTTGGAATAGGACTGACAGGGATATGTATATCTAAATTGTTTATGTTAGCCTTTGCACCAACATCTTCATTATTATCTGAATAGACAATTTCTTCCAATTCATGCATATTTGGATCATCATCACATCCATAGACTATATTTTCATTAACATCATCATCCTCTATGCTAGCAGTATTAATAGTTGGACTAACAGTATTAATAGTGTTAGTGTTGTTAACACTTGATTAACTCTTGGTTTTTCTATACTTGGAACCTCACTATCTTCATTCCTTGGATCTTCAACATCCTTCTTTTCCTCCTCCCCTAATGGTTTGAATCTAGTATCAGGAGAATCCTTTAAACTAGAAGAGAATGGTGGATCTTAAATGGACAATGGTAGTAGTATGTAATCTTTTCCAGGTATTTTCTACATTCTAGCTTTACCTCCATTATCACATGCTTTTGTACCTGTACTATTATTAGATTGATTCCCTATAACAATTGGCTTATAGTTCATAGATTTTGTTAGTGCATCTATGTCAAAAATCCAATTTGGTCCACTTCCTATAATATTAGGTGTATTCTTACTAAATTGAACATGCGGGTTCTCTTCTACTATCCTAGTTCTACTATTGTATACTCTGAATGCTTTTCTATTGGTAGAGTATCGTACAAAGAACCCTTCATCAGCCTTTCCATCAAACTTACCTAGGTGATCTATGGTATTAAGGATTGTAACAGGACACCCAAATGGTCTCATGAAGCTTAAAGCAGGTTTTCTACCTAGAAAAAGTTCATAAGGGGTCTTGTTGTGAGGCTTGATAACTAACACCCTATTTTGGACATAACAAGCAGTATTAACTGCTTCAGCCTAGAAAGTTGTTGGCAATTTTGAATCAGCTAGCATAGTCCTAGCAGCCTCTATTAGTGTCCTATTTTTCCTTTCTGCTACTCCATTTTGTTGTGGAGTCCTAGTAACACTAAATTCCCTCTTAATACCCTTCATTTCACAGAACTGATTCATGACCCTATTCTTGAATTCGTCCTATTGTCACATCTAATCACTTTCACCCTAAGGTCTATTAGATTTTCTATGCTTGTTATGAATGTTTTAAGGATTTCCAATTGTTGCTATCCTTAGTGGCTTAGAAGAAAACCTCAACTAATCCTACTAAGTATCTATGACATCTAGGCAGTACGTCTTTTTTCATGAACTCTTACGAATGTTGGGCCAAATTAAGTCATGTGCAAATTTGTAATGGTTGGCTGAGTAACCTGACAGTTTTTGGACTTACAAGATGCTTTGTGTTGTTTCCTTCTGTCAAGCATAACACATGGTTGATTAAATTTCATAAAGTTTTGAAGGTAATAACTCTTACAAAGGTTGCCATCTTATAGTTTTATTAATTGTTTTGAAAATTTACATGTCTAAGCTCCTATGCTATAGATTATGATTTCATCTTGTGTGGACTTTTGAAAAGTGACGTGTGAGACCTCCTTAAGGAACAACATTCTTAAAAATCTCACTGTACATGTTATCTTTTTCTAGGAATTTTAAGCAATACATGATTTTATCAGTTAACTTAATATTTGGAGATCTAGTACCAAACAAATGCAGTATCAGTAAAAAAGAAAACACTATTCTTATTGTACACATTTGTGAGACATGAAGAGGTTAAAATCTTTTGTTACATTTACTAAATACACCATCTTCCAAAATTAATTAATAGTTCTTATTTTCCTTTCCTAAGTAATTTTCCTCCGTTGGATTACCTCTATATGGTAACAAATCCTCCCATTAATTTCTTCATATCTGAAGATAAGATTGTTTCTTTTCATATGCATAGAGCATCACTATCAATCACTCTTTATCTTCAATCTTGCTATGGATTGCCCTGCACATAATGGTAAGAAAATTAGTTTCTTTTGGGGACCCAAGCTATTACTGACTTGGATCTACCTTGTGCATCAACATATTCAAATCTTTTAAAGGACATTGATGCACTATTGTTTCTGGAGACATGGTTTAAAACATTGTGCTTTGGTCTCCAAACCTAACATGCTGACGCCTTAACAGCATTTCCTTGTTTTCCTTACTTTACTAAGAACTGCTTTTGGCCTAGCAATATTAACTACTGCATTTGGCCAAGCAGCATTAATATTTTTATCATTAACAATATTAACCCTCTTATTAAAATTACTGTTATTATCTGCTGTTATCTTGTTAAAAGGCCTTCTAGCAGTTGAATATGCATTATTTATAACATTTTTCATGGGTCTTGCATTATTCACTGCTGTTCTTAGTTTAACAATATTAACTAGTCTAGCAGTATTAAGTGAAATTGGGCCAGACCTAGTTAAGACTATTTTTGGAACCATGTTCCTTTTTGATCCCAATATAATAGATCTTACTTAGATTGTATAAGCTTAAGTTTGTATTGATTAAATTCCAAAACAAACTATGATAGTAACTATTTGATTATTAATATCAAAGACTTTGCGGAAATCTAGTCATTGCTATAAGAAGATATTTAATGAAACTAGGAATGAACAAGATCAATAAACAAATATAGTTTACACAACTTTCAGCCTTAATATAATACAAACACTCTTAATAGTGTTAGGGTTTACAAAACCTTGAAGCTATATTGATATCAAAGATAAAACGATTTCTAGATATCTAACGTTATGCCTTAGGACCTCCTTTTATACACCAAGGAATCCTAACAGGCTTACAATATTTTCATAAGTTATCATGATCTTCTAAACATATAACTTATACGTATCTTTTACAAAAATATCGCATATTTATCCCGTAAGTAATCTTGATAAACAATCTTCATCTTTATCCTTTCTCTTGTCTTTATCCTTCTGATAGTAGAAACTCTTCTAGCAGTTGTAATCTTTTTAGCCAGTTGTAACCTCACGCTTTATCTTTTTATTCCAGCATATCACTAAACGTGGTAGTAACTACTTAGAATATTTTCTTCATTCTTCATTAGCAGTACTAAGTTGCACTAGCAGTACTAACTTTATGCTAGCAGTTGTATCTTTACTCAAGCAGTACTAACATATACTAGCAGTACTAAGTTACACTTACAGTAGTAACTTTTATACTAGCAGTATTAACTTACTTATAGTATTTTTTAAGTTCTCTGAGCAGTCTTAACTTCCATTAGTAGTAGTAATAGATACTAGCAGTAGTAACTAGAAGTACTAACTACTTAGCATATTTTTCACTAATATCACTAACAGTACTAATTTATGCTTGACAACAGTAACTCTAACCTTAGAAGTATTAACTCCAAGATCATCATGAAGTCTTTTAATCCCAACAATCCTCCCCTAAACTTGATGTTCATCTTCTGAATCTTCAAGTTTCTTGATTAAAAGCTTTATCTTCACAAGGAGGATGCATTCAAACACTTCCAGGATTCTTGAGCTGTTTTGTCATAAGCTTAAGAAGTTGATAGCACATTTCATTCTAATGGTCAGTTTGAAGCTTCTTGTTGAGCATTTATATGATTGTTGCAGATGTAAGAGGATACTTTTTCTCTACCAGCATAAATATATGCAAATTTTGAAACCGCACAAAATGTACTCCACTTAAAGAAAATAACTTCTAAACCGTCACTTTGTGTCCTTGTATATTCCTCCACACTTCACTTTCTATATCAGGTTCAAACATCACTTTCAGATCACCCCATAACACTCTCTCATAGCTCGCCTCTGGCCTTGTTAACCCATGTTTAGCTTTAACCAACTTCCAAAGTGTTTCCAGGTCTTCTCTTTCTCTAAGTTACGAATTGTTAAAGTTAAAGAATTTCAAGAAAGCTGCAACATTAAAGCTTTTCAAGTCAAATCAAGAAAGGTATGAGCATGTCGGTCCAGAAGTCACAAGTTCACAAGATGGCAAAACGAGATTATGCTTGGTTGATGATCTCAATGTGTTCAAGATCATGTTCCCACATTCAAGTCAAGATAAAGGAACAAGCTCAAGCCTAAAGTCAATGATCACTACATCAAATCACAAGTTGATGATCGAAGTTAAAGACTACGAGCTCAAGACTAAAGATAAAACAGAGTATGCTAGGCTTAAGATTTTGTAAAATGGAGTGACCTCCCATAGGAGGAGATTGTTAGAAACACAAGAGTATTGGTCACTTCCAATATTAGCTAGTCAAAGCCCGTGGTTAGTCAATGTAAAGTTTATAATCTAATAGGGCCAAAAGGCCCATAGAAAGCCCACAAAGCTTCCCATTGTCGGCCAATATGTAGTATAAATACACCTCTCCATGCCTTGGAGAGGTGGTTGGTTGGTTGTATTCTCATTTTCATCTTAATGCATTTTCTTTCCATCACTTTCTCTCTCTAAAATACATCCTTCATTCCACACTTTCTCTTTCTAGTTCTTACTTGTATATTAAGAAATTACTTGTATTCTACAATTATGCTCTCTTTTGATCTGCCCATTAGAAGAATCCCACTACTTTCTCTTTCATGATGCTAAATCTTACACAGTGGCCTATATTTAGAAAAAAGACATCCACATTATGTAAGATGTTATCAGGATGCACGCAAATAGTCACCTTTTTGTAACCTTTTGTAACAAATAGTTTATAAAGTTATAAAATCATATGCAGTTGTTTATATGAAATCATAGCCTTGTTATAATTCTATGTGTGTGCTATTATGAAATAGTTTATAAAGTTTTCAATTGTTTATATGCGGTGAAAATATGTTTAAAATTGATGTGTGGCAAAATTTTAATTGAATTCGCAAAGTTTTAAACTTAAAGCTTCACCATTGTGAACGCTCTAAAAAAATATTAAAAAAACTAGTGTAAAAGGTAAAAGATAAACAAAACGTTTATAACTTCTCATCCACAACTTGCCAGAACATTCAAAACTAGAGTATTGATTGACTCGAGTGCATTACTTTTTTTATAAACAAGAACTTTCAAGTGGTTCGCTTCAGAGTGCAACGTGCAGTTGCACCATATAACTATATAGATGTCGTCACGTCAACATGTACCCTATAACACTCCTATAACAACACTCTCTCTAATAACATTTCTATAACACATCAAAAAAACACTCGCTCACCAAAAAAACCGCACAATGACAATGAAGCAATTGACAAAGCCGCCCATAACACAAAGGGGCGGTGAAGTACAATTATTAGGGCGACATGTCATATTGTTAAGAATTTTTTTTTAACACCAACAATCAAGAAATTGATGACTTATCTAAAGCATTGTGAATGTTCTAAAAAAATAATAGCAAAAAACTTATCTAAAGCATTGTGGTTTATAAATGTCATAGCAATCTCTTATGATAAAGAGGTAAACTATAAACAAATATACCTTTATGTCAAAAAGAAGCTAAAACATTCAGGGCCCGTTTGGTACTTGGGTTTTAATATGTAAGAATGGACTCATGCCTAAAAATAGGTGTTTGGTAAATTGATGTAGCCAGATTTTTGAGAGTGGTTCCCATAAGTGAATTCACATGTATTCGGTGGGTTTTGGGAAAATTTTCAGCATTTATTACTCATGCATTATTCCTAGCCACAAATATCACTTTTTAATATTAAAATAGTATCTTTAAATTTAATAATGTACTATAAAATAATATAAAACTATTTTTTATTATCATATTTTATATTTTCTCTCTCCTACATCAAATCAAAAAATCCAAATCCAAATTCAAATCTTAATCTTAATCCTAATCCAAATCTTAATCCTAATCCAAATCCTAATCTTAATCTTAATCCTAAACCCGCATACAAACCAAACGGGCCCTCAAAACCAGAAACTACTGATGGAATGAAGTAAATTATTTTTTAATAAACAAGAAGTCTTAAGTGATTCACTTTAGGCTGGATGGAGTAAGGATGGTAAACTCACCATCCACCTCAGCGCCACGTCAGCTTTCTCTCTCTAACTTTACCACTCACCATTCAACCGTTTTAACACTCACCTTTCATACCAAACTCACCTTACAACATCATTTTTTTATTTAATTTACTTTCATTCATAAATTAAAAACGTTAACGTAAACGTACGAAATTAATAAAAACGTAAACGTAATTAAAGACTTTTATTCATACATTAAAAACATTACATAAAAAGGTACAATACGAAAATAAAAATACATAACAAAGTACGAAACAAACAAAGCTAAAACTAAGCATTTTGAGCCAAGTGTTCGATCAAATCGTGTCGAAGGTTTTGATGCGCTTGTGATGATTTGATCCACCTCATAACTCGTTGCACTTGTTCTTCGTTTCGTAGCGGGTCGTCCGGCTGATGTGCTTCCTCCGGGAACCATCTGGGAGATATCGCATAATTTTTGTATTTTCGAATCATATTATGTAATATGATGCATGTGTACATCATACTAACAATCCTATCTTTTCTTAGCGCTCGTGCGGGATTGGCTAGTATTGCCCATTTCTTCTTAAGAACACCAAACGCTCGTTCCACATCTTTCCTTGCCGATTCCTGCTTTTGCTTATACAAAATTCGCTTGTGGTCATCATCAGCTGGTTCTGGAATCGTCTTAACGAGTGGCGCCAATTCAGGATATATCCCGTCAACAAGATAGTATCCAGATGGGTAATTTACGCCGTTACCCACAAAAGGAATCTCAGGTGCTCGTCCGCTTTTGAGATTGTTAAATATAGGGGATTGATACAAAACGTTGATGTCGTTGTTCGACCCAGCAACACCAAAGAAAGCATGTCATATCCACAAGTCATGCGACGCAACGGCTTCAAGCAAAATGAAAGGATTCGAACCATGATCACGTCTAACGTACTGGCCTTTAAAGGCGTACGGACAACCGAACCACTCCCAATCCGTACAATCAAGACTTCCTAACATCCCCGGAAACCCGTGCTTTTCTTCGTGATACCGATAAAGTTTTTCAACATCAGTAACCGTAGGTTTCCTAAAAACCCAGGACCATAAATCTCCATAACAGCTTGACAAAAATGATCAAGAGACATACGCGACGATCTTTCACTTATTTGCATGTATTCATCTAGAAAGCTAGCATTAACGTCGTATGCCAATTGACGAATTGCAGAGGTGCACTTTATCAACGAGGAAATGCCTTCTCTTCCAGCACAATCGGGATTACATTGAAAGTATGCAGAGTGAGTAGTTACTGCATTCACTATCTGGTTGAAAAGTGGACGAGCCATTCGGAACGTCTGCCGAAAACGTTTTTCATTGTACATCGGGCTGTCAGTAAAATAGGCGGCGACTAGACGCTCATGAGCTCCAGCACGATCTCTGGTTATGCTGTTTCTCGACACTTGAGTAGCTTGTCGTCTCGTCTTAATATACGCAATGGCTCGTTTAATAAAAGACTTCTTGCGGCTACTAATTTCTTCTCCTTCTTCTACATCATCTAGGCCCATAAACGTATACGAATTCATTTTGATTAAATGTAGAATGTGAGAAGTGTGTATAAATAAATAGAAATAGTTGTGTATAAAAATGAATGAAGTAGTGGGTATTTATAGGTAAAAAATGGGGGGTTTTTTTTAAAAAAGATTTTTTTTTTAATGTAACGGATAAAAAAAATGGGGCCCGAAAATTACCACTCATTTGTGGTGAGTAGTTCACCTTTCACCATACAACTCGCGCGCGAGTTACTTCCTCCGGAATAAGAAACGAATGGCGAATGGTGAGTGGGAATGGTGACTTTGCCCTTACTCCGCCCAGCTTTATTCCTTTTCACCTTTCTCACAATTAGCATAATGGTATAAATGTCAACACACATATATTAGAGTGTGTCAATCAATTTTTGAAGTGTGTAAATCACCTCCTTTTTTTAGTGAGTGAGGTTTTTTTTACGGTGTGTTATATGAATTTTATTAGAGAAGGCGTTTATGTTGTAGCGATGTTATATAATATTTGCTCTGATTGTGGTGGATAACCTTTTCTTTTTTTTATACATTGTAGCCACTTTAGTATCTAAAAATATTATTTCATTTTAGTAACTATCTTCTAAAATCATTCAACTTATTCAAATATGTTATCTTAGTCATCAGTAGGTTATTAGCACATCAAATTTTGAACTATGATCCTTTTAAGCACAGACTTCGTACTAAAACAAATGCACACGACAAAGATGAATATAATGGGTATTAGAAAAAGTTGTTTGTTAGTTTGCGTACGTTGGTTTATCTTTATTTAGCATCCTAAGACAGGTGGTAATGGTTGAAAAAGAGTCATTCGGTCTCCTCGGCCGACGCGTCTGCCCCTGCACCACTGCATGCACGACGCGTCTCCTATGGACGATTGCCCATGTCGACCGGCTAAGCGACCCTAGTCCCTACATTTAATGCAAAATGAATTCTTATAAGTTTATGGCAGTTTTGTATGGTGTAAGATTATAAGATTGGAGTAGCCGCAAGAATGTGCTGGTTTTAAACAGCCATTGCCGTATATTAGACAACCGACAAGCTACTTAAGTGTCAAAAACAGCATACCAGAGATCGTGCGGGAGCTCTAGCTCTAGCCGTCGCCTATTGTACTAACAGCCCGATGTACAATGCAAAACGTTTCCGACAGTACGTGCCGAATGGCTCCGTCACTTATCAACCAATTAGTGAAGGCAGTACTACTCTCTCTGCTTACGTGTTGCTTATCATGATTTGTGCTAGTCCGAGAAGCATTTTCCTTGTTGAGAAAGTGCACCTCTGCAAATTCGTCAATTGGCATACCGGTAATGCAGCTTTCTCGATGATATACATTGCAAAGTAGGGGTAAAGTATGCGGCGACGTATGGCTCTTGATCATTGTTGTCAAGCTGATATGGTAGGGGGGGGGGGGGTGGGGTGGGGGGGGGGGGGGGTGGGGGGGGGTAATGGGGGGTGGTTGGTGGGGGGTGGGTTCGTATGACCAGGGAGGGGAGGTTTAGGGCGTCATGGGGTAGGGTGTGGCTGAGGGGGAGGGGGGGTTGAGTGGGGCGTTCTTAGTATGATTAGGGGGTTGCTTGCAACGATATGTATAGTTCCATAGCAGAGAACCTGAAGTCAGGTTGGGAGAGTATGGAAGTTTGACCTCTGACTTTAAGAGCTGTGTGTTGACGGGATAGATCCTAATTGGCGCCACTCGTTAATACATTCCAGAACCAGCTGATGATCGACCACAAGCGAATTTTGTATAAGCAATAGCTGGAATCGCAAGGAAAGATAAAACGAGCGTTTTGGTGTTTTTTAAGAAGAAATGGGCACTACTAGCCAATCCGCTCGAGCGCGAGAAAAGATAGATTGTTAAGTATGATGTACACCATGCATCATATTATCATAATAGATTCAAAATACAAAAATTATGCGATAACCCCAGATGGTTTCCCTGAAGAAGCACATCGACCGACGACCCAGCTACTAAATACTAAACAAAGAACAAGTGCAAGAGTTATGAGGAGGCTCAAATCATCACATGCACATCATAAACCTTCAGACACGATTGATCAGAACACTGGCATCAAAATGCTTATTTTTAGCTTTGTTTGTTCGTACTTTGTTATGTTTTTTATTATTCATATTGTACCTTTTTAAGTAATGTTTTTAATGTGAAATAATTTCAAACTTTAACACTCACTGAAGCTTCTCCTACACGATTTTCATTCAAATCAACCAATTTCGAAACACCATAAAATGCTATTTACAATCAAACTTGTTTTATACGCTCATTCTTTTAATACAATAAGAGAAAAGTTCATTTGAAGACAAGTTTTTACCCGCATACTAAGGGACAAATCCTCACCATTCATTAGGGTTTGATCTAATGGTGAGAATTAATCTAAAATTTAAACTTATTAAACCTAATTTTCTCTCACTATATAAAGTTTAATTTTTTTATTTTCCCATTTACCTCAAATTTTTCACACATTTCGTGTGTGTTTTCTCTCCCAACCCGTTCCCTCTAAAAAATCTCAAAATTTTGAAGAGAAAAAAAAACGCAGTGCAATTAAGCATCAATGGAAGACAAAATTGAAGAAGAAGACGTTAGTTACAAATTCTATTAACATTTCATACCTAATTGTTTTTTAATTTCATACCTAGGGTTCCAATTTTTAATTTCATAACAAGTCGTAAACATGCACAATCACCTTATCACACCATCACAAATTATCAAAAATTAGTCATTAAACACACTAATAATCTCTTTATAGCAGTAAAAATTAAAGTATCATGACAACAATCTATCAATAAGCAACTAGAATGAATAAAATCCTAAAAATATTCACAAACATCATAAAAACATAAATAAAATTCAAAAATAAGAAGAATATCATAAAAATACTTAAATTACAGCAAAGTAATGGATATATATAAGCGTACCATCATCGACATTATGAATCTCTTCGTTTTGAACTATTTTTTTCCAGGATCGGTTTATTTACAAGTTCCTTGTTTCATTTTTGTGTTTATTTCATGATTTTCACGGTTAATTTGTGCATATTTTTAGATTTTTTGGTTAGGGTTTGATGTCTAGAGAGAGAGAATGGGTGTGATGTGTGTGTTTTTTGTGTGGGATACGGGAAATTGGGGTTTTGATACATATTTTCATTTTTAGTCCCTCTGTCATGTTTCAAAATTTGGCAATAATGGTCCCTTCGTGTTTTTTATCATTTGATCAAATCCTATGTAATCAACGGCTTAGATTTGTTTCTCAGTATGTGGGCTAAAACTTGTCCTCAAAATA
>BQNB010050435.1:1781-41510 GCA_026074375.1 Tanacetum coccineum | reverse complement strand
TGATATATTTATTTTGAAACTAAAGGATTTGGTCATTTTTGGAAATATAAAGGAAACTAATAAAGCTTTGTATACATCGTCATATTTAACACTTAATGAAGAAAAGTATTTATGTGTTATGCTTAATGACTAGCTGTCTTGCTTATATATCTCGTTTGTATGCTTATTTCATATTGTTTTTGAGGTTGTTATTTTGTGAAACATAAGTGTCTTCCATGGAACTGTAGTTTTGGTAGTTTTATTTGGTCATAATTTAAATGTGATCCATAATTATCTTATATAAAATAATAATAACAATTGTACAGTTTGTGATAAATACATGTGACAATCAATAAACTTTTACATTGCATTCAATGCTATGTAATCATACTTTTCATATCAGCCAAAAATTAGGCGTAACAGTGCATTCCATGCTACATAACATGTCATAAGGAATAATTTGGTGTGGCCAATAGTTTTACAGGTTGGAAAATCAATATAACACTAGCTAATAAATTCAACTAACTTAACATTAGATTAAGTCGTAATATATTCCATGTCAAGTAACATTGATTTAATAACATCTATGGCTGTTTTGGCAAGAGGTTTTAAAGATTTATAGGGGCGTGACCTTGTAAAATAAGACGACTTATAAAATAAGTCTTGTTTAATTCATAGGTTTTATAAGTAAAACAGTAGACCACAAGATTTTAGTTATAAATGACTAATGATGTACATTCAAAATTCGAAAGCATTTATTAAACACTAAGCTTATGACACCGAACCTTAACGCCTTATGCAAATCCTATCCAGATTTGTGCCTTGAGATTTGGATGTTCTGCCAAACACCCATGTATTACTTCAAATGTTAAATGCGTCCGTTTGACATGGTATTAGTTGTTGCATACCCGATTTGTGCCTCGAGGTGACACACCATTCACGTTTACTTTCCAAAAAGTAATTAACGGTTCATGATATAGGAGACTTAATGGCAGTAGTGGTACTTAGGCAATAATATATCAGGAATAACATACAATTTAAATACTTGTGTCTATATGTAAAAAAATAGCATGTATCTCCCCTAAGGAGTTTATAAAACATTTAATAAGTAAAAGTGGGGCTATGAACTCACCTTTAAGCGATACGATAAAAGATAACTGGAATTAAGCGTTAGGAGTCGAGAAAAGTCCTAGATGCAACATAAACATAAAGTCGCGTCTTAAAATTTATAAATATTACGCAAATAAATATAACTAAGTTTTTATAAAGTGTTTATATAGATTTAACATTGTACTTAGAGTTTGCATTTTTTTAAATAAAGTGAGCCCAAAACAAATGTTCAAGTTTTAAATAGTGTAAGCCCAATAATATGGGCTTATCCTAATTTTATGGTTTAGTCCAATTTCTAAAGCCTATAACTCCTTAATCGTAAATGATCTCGATGTAGTTTTTACGTCCAGGACAGGTATTTGAGTCTATTTTTCCGATGTGTAGGTTAGACCACTTCGGTTTCTATAAAAATAGGGTCAAATGGTTAATATATTAACAAGTACCAAAGCTGGGATTTTCTCAGATTACTACAGTTTCAGGAAAACGGCCGTATCTCTTAAACAGTAAGTCCGTTAGGGCTGGTTCAAACGCTAAAATTTAAGTTAAGGGGTCCTATAAGTTTTGTTTCACACTAACAGTGACTTTTATATAAATTTTAAGAGTTATAACTCAATGAATTGGTGTTGCAGTTTTTGGGACCACTTTCATTCGTTTATTTTTAAATTAATTCATTGGGATCGTCACGACAAATGCCACCGGGAAAATGAAGTATAAAGAAATAGCTCTACATGCCTTTATTTTCTTTAACTTCCACAGTCAATAGATTTTTACAGAATACCCTAACTACCTACTGATCAAAATCTGTCCAAATCAATGTGTTACAAATCATGTTTTTACCAAGTTTTTTGTCCCAATTATATAAGTATTGTTGGGCCAATGTCATTGCCACTGATTCCTCACTTAGGATTTGAATACAAAATAACCTAGTGTAAATATCCTTTAACATTTCAAGGTCATTGAGTGAATAGTCACTCAGTGAGTTACCTTAAAAATGTGCAGCCTGAGTCTACAAGAAAGACTATAGCATTTAGTGAGGCGGTACTCAGTGAATGAAGCCTGAGCCAAAGAAGAAGGTAATGGGTTTAGTGAGTTATGGCAATAGACTCACTGAGCCCCATATGATCTCTAACAACTAGAAGACCCTAAAGACAAGAGACTAAAGAATAAGCGGGATAGTTTGAAAGCAGATAAGTCCAAGCTCTTATCTCTTGAAGTCAACTTATCCTGAAAAGGGTATAAGACAAGTTCAGTGTTAGGACTGAACTTGGAAAGAGCATTTTTCCCATACCTAAAATAGAAACTGTAATAGAGACAAAGCTGTACAAATGTACTAGCGTATTAGGATTGGGATTAGTGCTTACCACCCATGTGGGTGTGACCCTACCTAGGTAGTATAAATAGAACTCTTGTAATAGAGTAGATGTTAAGTTTGTGCATTCAAAGTGGTAACTTTCACAAACACACATCTACTCCTTCAAATCTACTAAGTCTTTGAGCAAGCTCAGTTGGTTAGCATAGTAGTTAACTTTGCATAACACTTTAGGTTTATGCAAAGTTATTAGTGAGGAGATCATACACATACACACATTGTCATTCAATCCTCATTGTAGTTCCGCATACAATAGGGTATAATTCTTAATAAAAAGAGTTAAACGTTGAAAAGTTATTTTTGTGTCTTTTACTTACTAGCTATATTTACGTACAAAAATCTTTTCAAATAACAAATTATTTTCTTTACTTGCTAGCCATGAGTTAGTTAATGGCAACTTTGTAGTTATTGTTCACTAAATAAGTGGGAACAATAGTTAATTCCATGTTGTCCTACTCAAGACTGAGTCAAGGGTTCATGGGTGAAGCTATGTTAACAATTTGTTATTTATTAAATAAGGTTCTCAATAAAAGGAACAGGATAACCCCTATAAACTCTGTACTAAAATGAAACCAAACCTGAACTACCTCAGGGTTTAGGGTTGTAGGGTAGTTGTAAGACTCCCTGATCCAAAGCTGAAAACTTTGGGTGAAAGAGGCATTGAATGAATCTTTGTTGGATATGCTGAGCATTCCAAGGCTTTTAGGTTCTATGTCATTGAGCCTAATGAATCAGTTTTGTAGGATATTGGAAATCATAACACAATGGAAGATAGATGGATTAGCCAAGTCTAGATAGAGAAAGTTAGAGAGAAAAGCTTTATAGTAAGAGAAAGTGTTACTTGCATAAAATGACTAACCACCTCTTCCATGGCATGGAAGAGGCTTATATAGTGTCTTACAAAATCAGCCTTTAGGCTTCAAACTTTCAGAGCAAAGTCCACTAAAAGTCTCTCACAGACCTACACCCGCAATAAGACCCTGCTCAATGAGCTTGCCAATGATGGTGTCAACCTCTCTAAACGCGAAATCAATGTTGGTTTCGTGAATAGTCTCCCTGAGAAGTGACTAACCTTCTCTCAGGGACTGAGGAATGCCAATCATACTTAAACTCTTGACCTTGCAGATATCTATGGGAGGTTTGTCTATGAGGACAACCTAATCCAAAGAAGGTATTCTGACACCAAAAAGGCCCTTATTACTACTCCCTCAAGCACTCCAATTTCTACTGCCTTCTTTTCTAACAATGTCATTCAGGATTTCCAAGAAAATTCTGATGATGAAGTAGATGAAAGGTCTAGTGAGGAGTATCTAAGAGACTTAGATGTTGAGTATCATAAAAGAGCCTTTTTGGCAAACTTAAAACATTTTATAAAAAGAAGAAACAATTTCTTAGGTCAAAAGGCAAATGAAAATACTAAATGTTACAAATGTGGCAACAAAGGTCATTTTGCAAGAGACTGCTTTTCTAAACTGTCTAAACCTTCTTACAATTCACTAGTGAATAATTACTCATCAGTGTCTAAAGGCTTTCAACCAAGGTTTACTCTAAAACTTATTTAGTCTTCTTCTAACTCAAATAATCAAGCTGATTCAAAGTTTCAGAAAGATTACAAGGCTGAGTACAAGAATATGAAAGCTAAGCTTGCACTCCTTAAGGAAAATCCCTCAAGTTCTCAGAACCCAAAGTTCTTCCAACCAAAGAACAAAGGTTTAGTTGTTGAAGCCTTTTATTGGGATGAGGAAGAGGTTTCTGATGAGGAAGAAGTCACTCAGGTCAAGGTACTGATGGCTCTAGCTGATGATGAGCTCACTGTTGGAAAGAGTCATGTTCGCAATGGTGAATGGGTCAACATCACCATAAGAAAGGTAAACACTCTTCTCTCTATGGATGAAGATGCCGATTGGCAAAATTACCTAAAGTATATAAACATTGATCCTAAGTTTGTTGAAGAGCAATGATTAAACTTACTTTCTAAGTATAACAAAATGGTTTTTGAATTAAATAAGTGTAGAGATGAATTACTAATTTTAAAATAAGCCAAGCTTGATGTTGTCACTTTTTAAATTCAAAACACTGAACTTACAAAGTTAAATCATGCTCTTCAAGAACAACTAAAAGAGGAGAAAAGGATCAATGAAAAATGGCTAACTAGCTCAAAAAAGGTTATTCAATGTATCAGTGAGCAAATTCCTCACCAAAAAAAGAAAGTTCTTGGTCGTGAATTATTCATTGAGTCATCATCTAAAATGAATGAAATTGAAAATCTTTTCGTTCCTGCTTCCATAGGGTATGACCAAGAAATGGTTCTAAAAACCAAAGACTGGGTTGAGAGACTCAACCCTGACAGCAAGCTTCCAAACTTTAATGAGTCTCTTGAACCTACTGAAACTTTAAATACCCCTGAATCATCTAAAGATTCTGAAGCTGAATCCCTTACTCCACTACCTCCCCTGAAAAATCTTGAAGGAGCTTTACCAAGCTCAAAAGCAACACCATTGACCTTTCAACCCCACTCTCCAAGAGAGAGACTTGGCTTAGGTACCATGAAACATACAAAGCCTGAAACACATGATTCTTCTAACAAGTATGTTTCAAAAACTGTCACTGGTAGTAAAACTAAGCAAACCACACCTTCAGTTCCTACTGAAGTCAAAGTCACTAAACAAGAATCAAAGTTAAATGAATTAACTAAACTAGTTCAGATGATAATTGATGAAAAGGTCAATTCTAACCAAAAGTCTTAAGAATCAACTTCAAAGATTCAAAAGACTGAGTCATCCAAATCAGTTGATTCATCAAGAATGAGTCAAGATTCTAACCCAAAGTTTAGAATATTGGCTCATCAAAGTCACTCAGGCCCAAGCCTATTCAAAAACCATAACTAAAGTGTGAACTCTGTCACTATACCAATCACTTAACTGATGATTTAATCCTGGCAACACAAGCATATTCAATAACCACAAACTATAGTGTAAACTTTGTCATCTATACAATCACTCAATGTGATTGATTGCTAATCGGATTCTCTATTGCATGATATGCAAAAGGGAAGATCACAGGACCTCAGATCATGAGATGTATATTGCTTTACTAAAAAGAAGTGAGACATACAAGGCTCAGCCTTATCAATATGCACCTTATTCCAAATAGATCCAGAAAGCAAAGGCAAAACCTTTCCCACCATGCACACACTGTGGCTTCAATGATCACAGACATGGTGATTATAGAAACTACCCTGAGTGTGAAATCTATGGAAGCTATGATCACTCTACCGCAGGACACAATCGTGTTATTTAGATTAGGGGAGGAGTACTAGCTGAATCCTCTCAATCTAATGAGTCCTTAATTGGGGTACGGTGTAATATATGTGGAAGCATTATACACTCTACCTCTGATCATAATGAATTTGATCACTTCAAAAGAGGTGAGAAAATTTAGGTTGCAAAGGCCAAGGAGCCCACCAAAAAGCTAGTTCACAAAAGAAACTAATCCAAGTTTATTATTTGTGCACAGACACATCAAGGAGCCCATCTGGTACCTGGATAGTGGATGCTCAAGGAGTATTGCTGGCGTCAAGAGTTATCTGCACAAATATGTAGAGCAACCAGGTCCTAAGGTAGTGTTTAGTGATAACTCATCTTGTATTACTGAGTGATATGGTTTAATAAACTGTGGAGGTATAGTTTTCACAAAATTAGCCTTTGTAAATGGTCTAAAGTAAAATCTAATTAGCATTAGTCAACTCTATGATGCTAAGTATATTATACAATTTTAATGATAGAAAGGGACAATTATTTTAATGCTAACAAAGAAATGGTCTGATAGCACACATAGAAGAAAATGATGTATATGTCCTTGACATGTCATCACTGACTCCAAATGGAGCCTGCTTCTTTGCCAAAGCCTCAGAAAGTGTAAACTGGCTATGGCATAAAAGGCTATCACATCTCAATTTCAAGAACATTAATAAACTTGCCAAACAAAACAAAGTTCTTGGTCTTCCTTCCCTAGTTTATTCAAAGGATAAACCTTGCACAACATGTGAAAAAGGGAAGCACCATAGAGCTTCATTCAAAACTAAACAAAACTTCTCTATCAGGAAGTGTTTACATCTTCTTCATATGGACTTGTTTGGACCAGTAAGTCCAATGTCCATAAATCATGAGAAATATACCCTAGTCATTGTTGATGAGTACTCAAGGTACACATGGGTATACTTTCTCAGGAAGAAGAGTCAAGCACCTGAAATGATTATGTCTTTTATCAGGATGGTAGAAAACCAAAATGATGTAAAAGTCAAACAAATCAGAACTGATAATGGGACTGAGTTTAGAAATCATGAGCTTGAGAGTTTCTGTGATGAGAAAGGAATCTCTCAAAATTTCTCTTCTCCCTATACACCTGAACAAAATGGTGTAGCTGAAAGGAAAAACAGAACTCTCATTGAGGCTGCTAGAACTATGCTGAATGGATCAGTACTTTCTAAGCACTTCTGGACTGATGCAGTCAGAATAGCCTGCTATACTCAAAATAGATCAATCATTGTCAAAAGACATGATAAAACTCCCTATGAAATATTCAGGGAAAGAATTCCTGATATCAGCTACTTTCATGTGTTTGGATGTCCTGTGTTTATTCATAACCACAAGGATCATCTTGGCAAATTTGATGCTAAAGCTGATGATGGATATTTCTTAGGATATTCCTTTGTCTCAAAAGCTTTCAGGGTCTTTAACACAAGAAGACAACAAGTAGAGGAGACTTATCATGTAACATTTGATGAAAGTATGGAAGCCATCAGGTTTACTAATACCTCAATAGATGAGATAGGAATTGATGATTCCTCTAGATACCATCCTGATGAATTTTAAGAGGATGATCCATCTAGACAATATCAAATAGATTCTGATGTCTCATACTACGTCATCCATTATGGACGTTCACTCACTGAACTTACCTAAGAAAATCATGTCCCTAAAGTGATTGCTCCTAATGAGCCTGAAATACCTCACACTGAGGATACTAAAGGTCCTCCTGATCTAATCAACACTGAAGGGACACATGAACAAAACGTTCAGAATGATCAAATGATCACTCAACCCACTGATATGCCATCAGGGAATAATACTGAAGTTTTAGGATCCATTACTGAACCTTTAGTCCCTGATGTCACTCAGTCTCACATCTCAAATCAAGCCTCTACAAGTTCTCATCATGTTCCTCAGGATAGATGGTCAAGAGACCAACACATTGAACTTGTAAACATCATTGGTGATCATGGTGAAGTCATGCTTACAAGAAGCATGGCGGCCAAGCTTACAGCTGCCTCAGCTAGTGAATGTCTATTTACTGATTTTCTCTCTAAGATAGAACCTAAGAAGGCATCTAAGGCACTGAAGCACCCATGATGGATTGATGCCATGCAAGAGGAACTGAATCAATTCTATAGAAACAAAGTATGGACTCTTGTTCCTCTCCCTCATGAAAAAATAGCCATAGGCTCCAAATGGGTATTCAGGAACAAGAAAGATGAGCATGGTATAACCACAAAAAACAAAGCAAGACTGGTTGCACAAGGTTATAGTTAGTAAGAAGGAATTGACTATGATAAAATCTTTGCACCAGTGGCAAGGATGGAAGCCATCAGGATATTCCTTGCTTTTGCCACATACATGAACTTCAAAGTTTACCAAATGGATGTCAAAAGTGCCTTCCTAAATGGTAAACTAAAAGAAGAAGTTTATGTCAAACAGCCTCCTGGCTTTGAAAGTAGTGAGTTCCTTAACTATGTCTGTAAACTTGACAAAGCCCTTTATAGACTGAAACAAGCAACAAAGGCATGGTATAAGACTCTTTCTACTTTCCTTATTTAAAATAAGTTTACCAAGGGAAGAATAGATAACACATTGTTTATCTATAAATAAAAAAGAGATGTTCTCCTTGTTCAAGTGTATGTAGATGACATCATATTTGGCTCAACAAGTTATAAACTTTGTAAACAGTTTGAGAAACTAATGACAAAGAAATTTAAAATGAGTATGATAGGGGAACTCACCTACTTCCTTGGACTACAAATCAAACAGGATGACAAAGGAATCTCAATTTGTCAAGAACAGTACACTAGGAACTTACTCAAGAAATATGAAATTTTTGATAGTTCCTTAGTGAAAACACCTATGGTTCCTCCAAACAACTTAGGTACTAATCTAGCTGGCAAACCAGTTAATGAGACCTCATACAAGAGAATGATTGGGTCAATGATACACTTGACTGTAACAAGGCTTGATATCCAATTCTCCATAGTTCTATGTGCAAGATATCAGTCTAATCTAAAGGAATCACATCTAACTGCTGTGAAAAGAATCCTCAAGTACCTGAAAGGTACTCCAACCCTTGGTTTGTATTATCCAAAATGTTTAGGCTTTGATCTCAAAGGATATTCAGACTCAGACTATGTTGGTTGTAATATGGACAGAAAAAGCACCTTAGGTGCCTGTCAAATACTTGGTGGAAAATTGGTTTGTTTGAGTGCCAAGAAACAGCAGTCAGTAGCTATGTCCTTAGCTAAAGCTGAATATGTTGCTGCTGCTGGATGTTGTGCAAGTATCCTATGGATGAAAAGTTAACTCAGTGACTATGACATTCATTACATGATGGTGCCATCTTTTGTGACAACACCAGTGCCATTGCAATATCCAACAATCCAGTACTTCACTCAAGAACCAAGCATATTGATATTAGATATCATTTCATCAGGGATCATATCCTTAAAGGAGATATTGAATTACACTTCATCCCCACTAAGTATTAGCTGGTTGATATCTTTACTAAACCCTTGGATGAACCTACTTTCACCAGACTAAAAGCATAACTAGGCATGTTGAATATTGATTAATTAGTCTTCCTGATTAATTATGTTCAGTATGGTGTATATTCTTTTCTCTCTGAAACCATCTCCCTAAAACCCAATGAATCCCATGACACCGAGGGACACATTAAATGAAGTAACTAAATGCTCCAAGTCTTTAGTTACTTAATGTCTTAGGTTGGTGACTGAACACATTAAATAAAGAACAAATATTCCTTATCTAACTATCACCCAATAGTCATGGGTCCCCCACTTCTTAAATATCACTCAATTAACCCAACATGCATTTAATGCTCACTCCCACAAACACAATCCCTTCCCAAAATGTCTAATAAAAAGACTTTTGACCGTTATTCATACATCATCACAGCAAAAGTGAAATGGTGCAATAATTGCCATGAAAAACAGGATCGTGCAACTAGTGGGTTACTGCATTTAATGCGTTACCAAAACAATTTTAACTTTTTCCAAAAATTGAAAATGTTAAAATATTACAATCTTTTTCACATATCACCTATAAATACCCTCAGAAAAGAAAACACACACAAATTTACAAAGCAAATATACTCTGCCTAATTTCTCTCTCAAAGCAAGTGTGTGGATGTTCATCTTTTCTGGTAATAACAAGCTTAACTCATCTTTTGTTCATTAAAACCCACTCTTTTCAAATCATTTTATTTGGTCAATCGTGCTCATTACAAAGATATCCATCTTTGTATTGCTCCTTTTGATAACATATTACATATTTCACGGCAGCGATCAACGTTAGACATTAACTTGTGACCATCGGGTGTGTAATATTCTACCATTAAAACTTTTTCTTTTCAACATATTCATCTAAAATGGCAGAACAACAAACAATCAAGTATGCTCCTCAATGGAACAACATGACTGTGGACAATGTGACTTTTTAGACCAATAATGTGGTAGGTAACTTTAACTACCCACCAAATGTGCCTGCTTACAAGCCAATAATGAAATTTCTGCTAAATTGTCCCTTGAAGAAAGCTTTTACCAACTGTCCCTCAATGGTCCATCAAAACTTCCTCAGGGAGTTTTGGAGCACTGTTGTTGCCTATGACCCTTTTCCATCAACTGATGAGACTGAGCAACGCCCACTCAGGGAATTCCTCATCAAGTTTTTAGTTTTAAATGGGAAAGACCTTTGACCCTTGACTTTAACACCTTTTGTTCATCAACTGGCCTTGATTATAATAATGGTAAATATGTGGCTCATCCTACACCTGAGGATGTCAAGAATGAATTAGGCAAAATTTCCATCAATCCGAGTTACCTGGACAAAACCCCAATCCTGAAAACTCCTTTCCTGTGGCTTGGAGAATTCTGTTCACTTTTGTGATTCAGTTTCTCGGTGGGAACTACTCTTCCAGTGAACAAGTAAACTCCATCCAATAGCTTTTAGCCTATAGTCTCATCACTGGGACTGAGGTTGACATATCATAGATCATTTATAGTGATCTCGTAACCAAGCTACTGAATAAGTCTAGGCTGAAATACATTTCATACCCTAGATTTATCTTAGGTGCTTTACAAGTGTTACTGGGTTCTGACTACACTCGAGATGAAAAATTTATGTTTTTACCTGGCATCCCGAGTAACTCTAATTTTATAAAGGGCCCATCCAAAGTCACTGACATTGAATTGATGGCCCATATGATTGTTGTAAACAATCAGAAGGATTCAGTGTCTCTACTTCCTTTGGCTGTAAAGCCAAAGAAAGGGAAATCTCAGACTATGACTCCATCCTTACCCAAGTCAAAGGGCCCTGAGGTTCCAGGAGCACTCTTTAAGAAGAGCAAAAGGCCTAAGTCCAAAAAGCCACCCACTAAGACCAAGGTCACACCACCCAGGCCAACAGAGGGTTCTGAGCAATCCCACTCAGTCTCCTCAGGCACCGTACCTGATCCCCAAGATCTAGAGAGAAACATACAACTCGCTAGTATGGGATTGCCTTCCACACTCGATGAGGGCACTCGTAAATAAAAACCTTTGCCTGAGAGTACTGCTACTCCTCCCAAAGACTCAGGGGGAAATATTCAACCCCTTGACAGGGACATAACTTCCACGACTTCTGATGAAGGCACGGCTAAAACCACGCCGCGTCCTGAAGGGTCACTTGGGGACAAAGACTCAGGGGGAAACATACCACCCGCTGATATGGAACCAATACACCCCATTGTTGCTGATCTCTCAGGGACTGGTGCTAAGTACCAGGTGGACCAGACCCAGTCCACTAGATTGAGGTACCAGTCCCTGCCCGAAAACAAAGGCAAGCCTTCGCATGAAGGGGAGCTGGATACCCAACCTATAGTCCTATCTACATATGCAGATGTGAGAGCATTTCTCTTATCTGATGATGAAAGTGAGGAGGATATCTTAGGAGCTGGTGAAGAAATGGATGAAGAACCTCAGGTTGCTGGCATTGCTAAAACACACCATCAGTCTCCTCCTCCTCAGGCGGACAAGCCTCAGTCATCTCATGCTCCATCCACTGAAGCTTCAGACAATGACTCCTCTAGTGATAACATTCTCAAGAAATATGACAACACTCTTCCACTCACTGAACGCCAATTGGTTAAGTATCTTAGGAAGGTGTCAAATGTGCTATTTACCAGGATCACTAAGGATAACTAGGAGAAGCATGAAGAGGCCGCGGTTAATTATGCTGACCTCAAAGCATCTGTTGATGACTACTATGATGAAAACAATGCTCATAGAGATCAGACTGACAAGTTAGTAGAAGCCTCCATGAGTTTTCTTAACAAAAGCAGCAATACTATTAGTGATCTCTACAAAGGCCTTAATATCATCACTGAGCTTCTCAAAGAAATAAAAAATGCTATCAAGGATGACTCTATCATCAACAAGAAAATCACTAAAGCCACTAAGTCATTCACCAAGTTCTCCATAAATATAACTGATCTTCAGTCTTCTGTGAATACTCTTCAGGCTCATGCTCTCAAACAAAATAAAGAGCTATCTGCCTGGGCTAAATCATCTACTAACATGGCATGGAATCTTGGCTCTAGACTCTCAGGTCTTGAAAGGGCTTAAAACCATATCCAGTCTAGCATGTCCTCTCTTAAGGAAGACACACACTCCATCAAGAATATGATGACTAAGATGTATGAAGTCTTTAAAGACTAGTCCTCAGGCAGTGTCACTCCAACACTTGCTTTCACTCACATTCTAGCAAATGTTGAGGGGGAGAATGCAACCAAAACTGCCACTGAAGAACCTCCTTCTCATACTGAGGGGGAGACTAGAGAACCAAAAAGGGCAATTCCAATATCAATAATTCAACCTACTGAAGTCCCACCAACTCAAGCTCAACCAATCACCATAATAATCACTCATCCTGAAAGCTCTTAAGCAGCCTCAAGAAGTGATAAAGGAAAAGGGATTGCAACTGAGTCAGATGAGGATTCCTCAAAGAAATTGGTGCCTGCATCAACCATTGTTCATCCTGATCCTGATAAAGATGTTAAAGTTCCTTACATGATAAATGGGAAGATGTGCTATCTTACTAAAAAAGAAATGCAAGCTTACTTAGACAGAGAAGAGAAATTCAGGAAAGCTGCTGAGGAAGAAAGACTTCTTGCTATATCTAAGCCTGAAGTAATCAAAGTGGTGCAAGAAGAGGCTGAAAAGATTGGACTTGACCTAAAGAAAATTGCAAGTGCCAAAGCAGGTGAAAAGTTGAAAAAGGCTCAAGAAGCTGAACACCAAGTCCTCAAGAGAGAACACGCTGAGAAGGTCAAAAAATCTCTTAAACTCAAGTAGCACAAGTTTGAAAACTACACGTGGACCATCAATAACAGATTGAAGCCTGAAACCATCACTGATATCAAAATTCATCCAAAGACCAAGCCACTTGTCATAACAGTCTACAAAGGTACTGATGGTAGAAACTTTGATGTCCATAAACCTTTTGCCTTTGGTGCATTTGGTATCTCTGAATTGGATGAACTAATAGAAATCATTCCTAAAAAGAAAAATACAGTTGTATAAGACTTGATGAATTCACTAAGCCGAAGGTATGAAAGGATAAGAAAAATCCCTAAGGAACTTGGAATCAAGTCAGAACTCCCTGCTCCTGCTCCTGAACAAGCCTTATCTAAATCCTCAAGAAAGAAGAGAAAACACATGGAACTTGAGCCTGAAGTAAAAATTCCTGGATTGGAATGCAATCGAGCCCTCCCTGAAAATGTTCTGTTTGTCAACAACATGTTCATCGAAGAGCCTGAGTATGGGATCCTCTTTACTGATGAATTCGGTGACCAAGCATTTCAAAGATGGAGTGACATCGACAAAGTTGGGATGGAAGCCCTCGTGTTATATCTTGTAGCTGCCTCTATGGTTAAGTCTCTTGAGAATGCAAGGTTCAGCTTAAAACTGAAGAAACTCATTGCTGAACATCTTGATCAAGAGAAGCTCAAGTCAAAGAAAGTCAAGTTGGAATCCCTTGTATATGAGATGAACTGAGCACTTATGATGTAATTTTTGTTATCTTTTGTAATAGATAATAGGACCTTGTAATTGTTTAATGAAGTATCTTTTGGTTGAACTCAGTATCCGTAAACGGCTTTCTATAAATTAGTGTGAGAAGAAGCTGTATCTACTCACTCACACTGATAAACACTTAGGCTATATTTATATCCAAATAGGGGGATATTGTTGGGCCAATGTCATTGCCTACTGATTCATCACTTAGGATTTGATACAAAATAACCTAAGTGTAAATATCCTTTAACATTTCAAGGTTACTGAGTGAATAGTCGCTCAGTGAGTTACCTTCAAGATGTACAGCCTGAGTCTACAAGAAAGACTCTAGCATTCAGTGAGGCGGTACTCAATGAATGAAGCATGAGCTAAAGAATAAGGTGACGGGTTCAATGAGTTATGGCAATAAACTCACTGAGCCCCATACGATCTCCAACAACTAGAAGACCATAAAGACAAGAGACTGAAGAATAAGCGGGATAGTTTGAAAGCAGATAAGTCCAACCTCTTATCTCCTGAAGTCAACTTATCCTGAAGAGGGTATAAGACAAGTTCAGTGTCAGGACTAAACTTGGAAAGAGCATTTGTCCCATACCTAGAATAGAAATTGTAATAGAGACAAAGCTGTACAAATGTACTGGCGTATTAGGATTGGGATTAGTGCTTACCACCCATGTGGGTGTGACCCTACCTAGGTAGTATAAATAGAACTCTTGTAACATAGTAGATGTTAAGTTTGTGCATTCAAAGTCATAACTTTCACAAACACACATCTACTCCTCCAAATCTACTAAGTCCCTAAGCAAGCTCAGTTGGTTAGCATAGTAGTTAACTTTGCATAACACTTTAGGTTTATGCAAAGTTATTAGCAAGCTCAGTTAATTAGCATAGTAGTTAACTTTGCATAAGGTGACTATTATCGTTACTTTTCATATTACGACACACTTTAATAGTTGCTTGATACAAAAGTTTTAATTTTTTAAATGAAAATGCATTTACCCCCCCCCCCCTCTATGTTTTCCAAAATTGGCATCAGAGTCACGTGGATCTAGTTTTAAAACAAATTGATTTTAAAATCGAGTACGATCCATGTATTAAATTATCCATGAAGCGGGATATAATATGAAAAGTGTGTCGTTGTTTTATACTTAGAAGTTTTTTTGTTGAATATCCTTGTTATACAAGCTTTACACCTTGTCGTTTGATCGAAATACGCGTTTTGGTGATTCTATGACTATAAGTATGAATCCCTTTGCATCAAAGGCTGGATCCCTTTAAAAATGATTCGCCGGATCCGTCTGTGTAGTTCACAGATATATGTAAACTTCAAAAATCGATAGAAAATTAACCGTAGGTCAAAACCATTTCTTAATATTTTTGAGTGTTCTTTCTAATGGAATTGGAATCACGTCCCAATTCAAATTTTAAGGGGGTCAGATTAGCAAAATACTACAGATTGTCCAACATCTTAAGTTTTGTTTTGATGTAGTAACTTAAACTCTCGAGTCGGGCAATTTAAGTTGGTATCCTTTGAACATTGATATATTTATTTTGAAACTAAAGGATTTGGTCATTTTTGGAAATATAAAGGAAACTAATAAAGCTTTGTATACATCGTCATATTTAACACAAAATAAAGAAAAGTATTTCTGTGTTATGCTTAATGACTAGTTGTCTTGCTTATATATCTCGTTTGTATGCTTATTTCATATTGTTTTTGAGGTTGTTATTTTGTGAAACATAAGTGTCTTCCATGGAACTGTAGTTTTGGTAGTTTTATTTGGTCATAATTTAAATGTGATCCATAATTATCTTATATAAAATAATAATAACAATTGTATTGTTTGTGGTAAATACATGTGACAATCAATAAACCTTTACATTGCATTCAATGCCATGTAATCATACTTTTCATATCAACCAAAAATTAGGTGTAACAGTGCATTCCATGCTACATTACATGTCATAAGGAATAATTTGGTGTGGCCAATAGTTTTACAGGTTGGAAAATCGATATAACACTAGATAATAAATTCAACTAACTTAACATTAGATTAAGTTGTAATATATTCCATGTCAAGTAACATTGATTTGATAACATCTATGGCTGTTTTGGCAAGAGGTTTTAAAGGTTTATAGGGGCGTGACCTTGTAAAATAAGATGACTTATAAAATAAGTCTTGTTTTTTTACGGACTTATGAAAGACTTCATAAGCCATAAGCCCCTATAAGTCTAAATCCATAGAAAATTGCTTATAGGGGTTATAGCTAGTCAAATTACTTAAATACTCTTGAAAATATAATTGATTATCACGTAAAAGCTATAAAATATAATCTATTATCAAAAAATTGCTTATAGGGCGAAGAGGAGCTTCGTATTTAGATTTGTACCTCAAACTAGAAATCGGTATTTAGATTTGTATCGGATAAAGTGTAAGCAACATTGTGTGAGGTTTTCTCCGTCGAGAAGGGAGCTTGTTGATCTAGTGAAGTAACTATCGGGTTGGGTACTCGCGGAGTGGAGTAGGGCGATGAGGAGCTTCCTGACCAAATCACCATAAATCACCATGTCCGGTTTGCACTCTTTTTTATTTACCAATCTCTTTTATATTATGCTTATGCTTGTGTTATGGCTTATTTTGTGAGTGCATGTTTTACTTCATACTTTATATAGTATTTATTGTCATAGACTATTATCGTCACTTTTCATATTACGACCACTTTATTGGTTGTTTGATTAAAAATTTTAAGTTTTTAAACGAAAACGTATTCACCCGCCCCCTCTATGTTTTCCACAATTGGTATCAGAGTCACGTGGATCTAGTTTTTAAACAAATGGTTTTAAAAATCGAGTATGATACGTGCATTAAATTATACATTAAGCGGGATATAATATGAAAAGCGTATCGTTGTTTTATACTTAGAAGTTTTGCTGTTGATTTGTTATACAAGCTTTACACCTTGTCGTTTGGTCGAAATACGCATTTTGGTGATTATGTGACTATAAGTCCGGATCCTTTTGCATCAAAGGGCGAATCCCTTTGAAAAGGATTCACCGGATCCGTCTGTGTAGTACACATATATATGTCAACTTTAAAAATCCGTAGAAAATTAACCGTCTATCGGATTTTGATGAGGTCAAAATCGTTTTTAAAGTTTTTTGAGTGCTCTTTTCAATGAAATTGGTCTCACGTCCTAATTCAAACTTTAAGGTGGTCAAATTAGCAAAATACTACAAATTGTCGAAAATCTTAAGTTTTGTTTTGAGGTAGAAACTTAAACTTCGAGTCGGGCAATTTAAGTTGGTATCCTTTTAACATTGATATATGTCTTTTGAAACTAAAGGATTTGGTCATATTTGGAAATATTAAGGAAACATATCAAGCTTTGTATACATCGTCATATTTAACACAAAATGAAGAAAAGTATTTTTGAGTTATGCTAAATGACTAGTTGTCTTGCTTATATATCTCGTTTTTATGCTTATTTTAAATTGTTTTTGAGGTTGTTATTTTGTGAAACATGAGTGTCTTCTATGGCATTGTATTTTTAGTAGTTTTTTTGTCACAATTTAAATTTCATCTATAATTAGATTATATAATATAATAATAACAATTGTATTCTTCATGGTAATTACATGTGACAATCAATAAACCTTTACATTGCATTCGATGCCATGTAATCATACTTTTCATATCAGCCAAAAATTAGGCGTAACAGTGCATTCCCTACTACAGAACATGTCATAAGGAATAAGTTGGTGTGGCCAATAGTTTTATGAGTTGGAAAATCAACATAACACTAGATAATCAATTCAACTAACTTAACATTAGATTAAGTCGTAAGATATTCCATGGCAAGTAACATGGATTTGGTAACATCTATGGCTGTTTTAGCAAGAGGTTATAAAGGTTTATAGGCGAGTGAGCTTGGAAAATAAGTCGGCTTATAAAATAAGTCTTGTTTTTTCATGGACTTATGAAAGACTTCATAAGCCATAAGCCTCCATAAGTCTAAACCCATAGAAATTTGCTTATAGGGGCTTATAGCTAGTCAAATTACTTAAATACTCTTCAAAATATAATTAATTATCACGTAAAAGCTATAAAATATAATTAATTATCACAAAAATTGCTTATAAGTCGAAGAGGAGCTTCGTATTTAGATTTGTACCTCAAACTAAAACTCGGTATTTAGATTTGTACCGGATAAAGATTAAGCAACGTTGTATAAGGTTTTCTCCGTCGAGATGGGAGCTTGTTGATCTAGTGAAGTAACTATCGAGTTGGGTACTCGGGGAATAGAGTAGGGCGAAGAGGAGCTTCGTGACCAAGACACTATAAATCACCATGTCCGGTTTGCACTCTCTTTTATTTATCGTTCACTCTTTAGATTATGCTTATGCTTGTGTTGTGTTGTGGCTTGTTTTGTGACTACATGTTTTACTTCATGCTTTATATAGTCTTTATCATCATAGACTATTATTGTCACTTTTTATATTACGACACACTTTATTGGTTGTTTGATATAAAAGTTTTAAGTTTTTAAACAAAAACGTATTCACCCCCCTCGGTATCAGAGTCACGTGGATCTAGTTTTCAAAACAAACAGTTTTTAAAGTCGAGTATGATCCATGTATTAAATTGTACATTAAACGGGATATAATATGAAAAGTGTGTTGTTGTTTTATACTTAGAAGTTTTGTTGTTGAATATCCTTGTTATACAAGCTTTACACAATGTCGTTTGGTCGAAATACGCGTTTTGGTGATTCTGTGACTCTAAGTACAGATCATTTTGCATCAAAGGGCGAATCCCTTTGAAAAGGATTCGCCGGATCCGTCTGTGTAGTTCACAGATATAGTCAACTTAAAAAATCCGTAGAAAATTAACCGTCTATCGGATTTCGATGAGGTCAAAACCATTTTTGAAGATTTTTGAGTTTTTCAATGGAATTGGTCTTAGGTGCTAGTTTTAAATTTAAGGGGGTCAAATTAGCAAAATACTACAGATTGTTCAAAATCATAAGTTTCATTTTGACAAAAAAACTTAAACTCTCGAGTCGGGCAATTTAAGTTGGTATCCTTTGAACATTGATAGATTTCTTTTGTAACTAAAGGATTTGGTTATATTTGGAAATATAAAGGAAACTAATCAAGGTTTGTATACATCGTCATATTTAACACAAAATGAAGAAAAATATTTGTGTGTTATGCTAAATGACTAGTTCACTTGCTTATATATCTCGTTTGTATGCTTATTTCAAATTGTTTTTGAGGTTGTCATTTTGTGAAACATAAGTGTCTTCTATGGCACTCTAGTTTTTTTAGTTTTCTTTGGTCATAATTTAAATGTGATCCATAATTATATTATATAATATAATAATAACAACTGTATTGGTCGTAGTAAATACATGTGACAATCAATAAACCTTTACATTGCATTCGATGCCATGCAATCATACTTTTCATATCCGCACAATATTAGGCGTAACATTGCATTCTATGCTACATAACATGTCATACAGAATAATTTGGTGTGGCCAATAGTTTTACAACATAACACTAGATAATAAATTCAACTAACTTAACATTAGATTAAGTCGTAATATATTCCATGTCAAGTAACATGGATTTGATAACATATATGGCTGTTTTGGCAAGAGGCTTTTAAAGGTTTATAGGGGCGTGAGCTTGTAAAATAAGTCATCTTATAAAATAAGTCTTGTTTTTTTACGGACTTATGAAAGACTTCATAAGCCATAAGCCTCCATAAGTCTAAACCCATAGAAATTTGCTTACAAGGGCTAATATCTAGTCTAGTTACTTTAATACTCTTTAAAATATAATTGATTATCTCGTAAAAGCTATAAAATATAATTGATTATCAAGAAATTGCTTTTGAGAAGAAGAGGAGCTTCGTATTTAGATTTGTACCTCGAACTAGAACTCGGTATTTAGATTTGTACCGGATAAATTGTAACCAACGTTGTGTAAGGTTTTCTCCGCCGAGAAGGGAGCTTGTTGATCTAGTGAAGTAACTCTCGAGTTGGGTGCTCGGGGAGTCGAGTAGGGCGAAAAGGACCTTCATGACCAAACCACTATAAATCACCATGTCCGATTTGCACTCTCTTTTATTTATCGGTTGCCTCTTTATATTATGTTTATGCTTGTGTTGCGGCTTGTTTTGTGACTACATGTTTTACTTCATGCTTTATATGATCTTTAATGTCATAGACTATTATCTTCACTTTTTAAATTACGTCACACTTTATTAGTTATTTGATACAAAAGTTTTTAGTTTTTAAACGAAAACGCATTAACCCCCCTCCCCCCACCTCTACGTTTTCCATAAGTGGTATAAGAGTCACGTAGATCTAGTTTTCAAAACAAATGGTTTTTAAAATCGAGTACGATCCATGTATTAGATTATCCATGAAGCAGGATATAATATGAAAAGTGTGTCATTGTTTTATACTTAGAAGTTTTGTTGTTGAATATCCTTGTTATATAAGCTTTACATCTTGTCGTTTGGTCGAAATAAGCGTTTTGGTGATTCTGTGACTCTAAGTACAGATCTTTTTGCATCAAAGGGCGGATCCCTTTGAAAAATATTCGCCGCATCCGTCTGTGTAGTTCACATATATATGTCAACTTAAAAAATCCGTAGAAAATTAACCGTCTATCGGATTTCGATGAGGTCAAAACCATTTTTGAAGATTTTTGAGTGCTCTTTTCAATGGAATTGGTCTCGGATCCTAATTTTTAATTTTAAGATGGTCAAATTAGCAAAATACTCCAGATTGTTCAAAATCTTAAGTTTTGTTTGGCATAAAAACTTAAACTCTCGAGTCGGGCAATTTAAGTTGGTATCCTTTGAACATTGATATATTTCTTTTGTAACTAAAGGATTTGGTAATATTTGGAAATATAAAGGAAACTAATCAAGGTTTGTATGCATCGTCATATTTAAAACAAAATGAAGAAAAGTATTTATGTGTTATGCAAAATGACTAGTTGACTTGCTTATAGATATGTGAGAAATCACATATCCGTTTTATACCAAAAATGACCCTTTTTGTGAAACATAAGTGTCTTCTATGACACTCTAGTTTTTATAGTTTTCTTTAGTCATAATTTAAATGTGATTTATAATTATATAATATAATATAATAATAACAACTGTATTGGTCATAGTAAATACATGTGACAATCAATAAACCTTTACATTGCATTCGATGCCACGCAATCAAACTTTTCATATCGGCACAATATTAGGCGTAACAGTGCATTCCATGCTACATAACATGTCATACGGAATAATTTGGTATGGCCAATAGTTTTACGGGTTGGAAAATCAACATAACACTAGATAACCAATTTAACTAACTTAACATTAGATTAAGTCGTAATATATTCCATGTCAAGTAACACGGATTTGATAACATATATGGTTGTTTTGGCAAGAGGCTTTTAAAGGTTTATAGGGGCGTGAACTTGTAAAATAAGTCGTCTTATAAAATAAGTCTTGTTTTTTTCATGGACTTATGAGAGACTTTATAAGCCATAAGCCTCCATAAGTATAAACCCATAGAAATTTGCTTACATGGGCTTATATCTAGTCTAATTACTTAAATACTCTTCAAAGTATAATTGATTATCACGTAAAAGCAATAAAATATAATTGATTATCAAGAAATTGCTTTTAAGAAGAAGAGGAGCTTCGTATTTAGATTTGTACCTCGAACTAGAACTTGGTATTTCGATTTGTACCGGATAAATTGTAACCAACGTTGTGTAAGGTTTTCTTCGCCGAGAAAGGAGCTTGTTGATCTAGTGAAGTAACTCTCGAGTTGGGTACTCGGGGAGTCGAGTTGGGTACTCGGGGGGTCGAGTAAGGCGAAGAGGTGCTTTGTGACCAAACCACTATAAATCACCATGTCCGATTTGCACTCTCTTTTATTTATCGTTCTCTCTTTATATTATGTTTATGCTTGTGTTGTGGCTTGTTTTGTGATCTTACAGTTTTTACTTCATGCTTATATATCTTTTAAAGTCATATCTATTATCTTCCACGATTTTAAATACGACACACTTTATTGGTTATTTGATACAAAAGTTTTTAGTTTTTAAACGAAAACGCATTAACCCCCTCCCTCCACCTCTACGTTTTCCATAAGTGGTATAAGAGTCACGTGGATCTAGTTTTCAAAACAAATGCTTTTTAAAATCGAGTACGATCCATGTATTAGAATATCCATGAAGCAGGATATAATATGAAAAAGTGTGTCATTTTTGTTTTATACCTTAAGTTTTTGTTTGTTGAAAATCCTTGTTATACAAGCTTACCCTTGTCGTTTGGTCGAATAAGCGTTTTGGTGATTCTGTGACTTAAGTACGAATCCCTTTTCACAATGGGCTGATCCCTTTGAAAAATAATTCGCCGTGTCCGTGTGTATGAGTTCTAAGAAATATGTCAACTAAAAAATCCGTAGAAAATTAAACCGTCCAGTCGATTTTAGATGAGGTCAAAACCATATTTGAAGATTTTTTAGTCTCTTGTTCAATGGAATTGGTATCGGATCCTAATTTTTAATTTTAAGGGGCTCAAATTAGCAAAATACTCCAGATTGTTCAAAATCTTAAGTTTTGTTTGGCATAAAAAACTTAAACTCTCGACTCGGGCAATTTAAGTTGGTATCCTTTGAACATTGATATATTTCTTTTGTAACTAAAGGATTTGGTAATATTTGGAAATATAAAGGAAACTAATCAAGGTTTGTATGCATCGTCATATTTAAAACAAAATGAAGAAAAGTATTTGTGTGTTATGCAAAATGACTAGTTGACTTGCTTATATATCTCGTTTGTATGCTTATTTCAAATTGTTTTTGAGGTTGTTATTTTGTGAAACATAAGTGTCTTCTATGGCACTCTAGTTTTTATAGTTTTCTTTGGTCATAATTTAAATGTGATTCATAATTATATAATATAATATAATAATAACAACTGTATTGGTCATAGTAAATACATGTGACAATCAATAAACCTTTACATTGCATTCGATGCCACGCAATCATACTTTTCATATCGGCACAATATTAGGCGTAACAGTGCATTCCATGCTACATAACATGTCATACGAAATAATTTGGTATGGCCAATAGTTTTACGGGTTGGAAAATCAACATAACACTAGATAATCAATTCAACTAACTTAACATTAGATTAAGTCGTAATATATTCCATGTCAAGTAACATGGATTTGATAACATATATGGTTGTTTTGGCAAGAGGCTTTTAAAGGTTTATAGGGGCGTGAACTTGTAAAATAAGTCGTCTTATAAAATAAGTCTTGTTTTTTTCATGGACTTATGAGAGACTTTATAAGCCATAAGCCTCCATAAGTATAAACCCATAGAAATTTGCTTACATGGGCCTATATCTAGTCTAATTACTTAAATACTCTTCAAAATATAATTGATTTTCACGTAAAAGCTATAAAAAATAATTGATTATCAAGAAATTGCTTTTTAGAAGAAGAGGAGCTTCGTATTTAGATTTGTACCTCGAACTAGAACTCGGTATTTAGATTTGTACCGGATAAATTGTAACCAACGTTGTGTAAGGTTTTCTCCACCGAAAAGGGAGCTTGTTGATCTAGTGAAGTAACTCTCGAGTTGGGTACTCGGGGAGTCGAGTAGGGCGAAGAGGAGCTTCGTGACCAAACCACTATAAATCACCATGTCCGATTTGCACTCTCTTTTATTTATCGTTCTCTCTTTATATTATGTTTATGCTTGTGTTGTGGCTTGTTTTGTGACTACATGTTTTACTTCATGCTTTATATGATCTTTAATGTCATAGACTATTATCTTCACTTTTTAAATTACGACACACTTTATTGGTTATTTGATACAAAAGTTTTTAGTTTTTAAACGAAAACGCATTAACCCCCTCCCTCCACCTCTACGTTTTCCATAAGTGGTATAAGAGTCACGTGGATCTAGTTTTCAAAACAAATGCTTTTTAAAATCGAGTACGATCCATGTATTAGATTATCCATGAAGCAGGATATAATATGAAAAGTGTGTCATTGTTTTATACTTAGAAGTTTTGTTGTTGAATATCCTTGTTATATAAGCTTTACCCCTTGTCGTTTGGTCGAAATAAGCGTTTTGGTGATTCTGTGACTCTAAGTACGAATCCTTTTGCATCAAAGGGCGGATCCCTTTGAAAAATATTCGCCGTGTCCGTGTGTATAGTTCTAAGATATATGTCAACTTAAAAAATCCGTAGAAAATTAACCGTCCATCGGATTTTGATGAGGTCAAAACCATTTTTGAAGATTTTTTAGTGCTCTTTTCAATGGAATTGGTATCGGATCCTAATTTTTAATTTTAAGGGGCTCAAATTAGCAAAATACTCCAGATTGTTCAAAATCTTAAGTTTTGTTTGGCATAAAAACTTAAACTCTCGAGTCGGGCAATTTAAGTTGGTATCCTTTAAACATTGATATATTTCTTTTGTAACTAAAGGATTTGGTAATATTTGGAAATATAAAAGAAACTAATCAAGGTTTGTATGCATCGTCATATTTAAAACAAAATGAAGAAAAGTATTTGTGTGTTATGCAAAATGACTAGTTGACTTGCTTATATATCTCGTTTGTATGCTTATTTCAAATTGTTTTTGAGGTTGTTATTTTGTGAAACATAAGTGTCTTCTATGGCACTCTAGTTTTTATAGTTTTCTTTGGTCATAATTTAAATGTGATTCATAATTATATAATATAATATAATAATAACAACTGTATTGGTCATAGTAAATACATGTGACAATCAATAAACCTTTACATTGCATTCGATGCCACGTAATCATACTTTTCATATCGGCGTAATATTAGGCGTAACAGTGCATTCCATGCTACATAACATGTCATAAGGAATAATTTGGTGTGGCCAATAGTTTTACGGGTTGGAAAATCTACATAACACTAGATAATCAATTCAACTAACTTAACATTAGATTAAGTCATAATATATTCCATGTCAAGTAACATGGATTTGATAACATATATGGCTGTTATGGCAAGAGGCTTTTAAAGGTTTATAGGAGCGTGAGCTTGTAAAATAAGCCCGCTTATAAAATAAGTCTTGTTTTTTTCACAGACTTATGAAAGACTTCATAAGCCTCCATAAGTCTAAACCCATAGAAAATTTGTTATAGGGGGTTATACCTAGTTAAATTACTAAAATACTTTTCAAAATATAATTGATTATCACGTAAAAGCTATAAAATATAATTGATTATCAAGAAAATTGCTTATAGGGCGAAGAGGAGCTTCGTATTTAGATTTGTACCTGGAACTAGAACTCGGTATTTAGATTTGTACCGGATAAAGTGTAAGCAACGTTGTGTAAGGTTTTCTCCGCCGAGAAGGTAGCTTGTTGATCTAGTAAAGTAACTCTCGAGTTGGGTACTCGGGGAGTCAAGTAGGGCGATGAGGAGCTTCGTGACCAAACCACTATAAATCACCATGTCCGGTTTGCACTCTCTTTTATTTATCGTTATCTCTTTATATTATGCTTATGCTTGTGTTGTGGCTTGTTTTGTGACTACATGTTTTACTTCATGCTTTATATGGTCATTATCGTCATAGACTATTATCGTCACTTTTCAAATAACGACACACTTTATTGGTTGTTTGATACAAAAGTTTTTAGTTTTTAAACGAAAACGCATTCACCCTCTCCCCCTCTACGTTTTCCACAATTGATATCAGAGTCACGTGGGTCTTGTTTTCAAAACAAATGGTTTTTAAAATCGAGTACGACCCATGTATTAAATTATCCATGAAGCGGAATATAATATGAAAAGTGTGTCGTTGTTTTATACTTATAAGTTTTGTTGTTGAATGTCCTTTTTATACAAGCTTTACACCTTGTCGTTTGGTCAAAATACGTGTTTTGGTGATTGTGTGACTGTAAGTACGGATCCCTTAGCATCAAAGGCCGGATCCCTTTGAAAAGGATTCACCGGATCCGTCTGTGTAGTTCACAGATATATGTCAACTTCAAAACTCCATAGAAAATTAACCGTCCATCAGATTTCGATGAATTCACAACCATTTTGAAGATTTTTTAGTGCTCTTTCTAATGGAATTGGTCTCATGTCCTAATTCAAAATTAAGGGGGTCAAATTAGCAAAATACTACATATTGTCTAAAATCTTAAGTTTCGTTTTGACGTAGAAACTTAAACTCTCGACTCGGGCAATTTAAGTTGGTATCCTTTGAACATTGATATATGTCTTTTAAAACTAAAGGATTTGGTCATATTTGGAAATATAAAAGAAACTAATCAAGCTTTGTATACATCGTCATATTTAACACAAAATGAAGAAAAGTATCTTTGTGTTATTTTAAATGACTAGTTGTCTTGCTTATGTATCTCGGTTGTATGCTTATTTCAAATTGTTTTTGAGGTTGTTATTTTGTGAAACATAAGTGTCGTCTATGGCACTGTAGTTTTTGTAGTTTTCTTTGGTCATAATTTAAATATGATCCATAATCATATTATAATAATAACAACAATTTTATTGGTCATGGTAAATACATGTGACAATCAATAAACCTTTACATTACATTCGATGCCATGTAATCATACTTTTCATATCCGCACAATATTAGGCATAACATTGCATTCTATGCTACATAACATGTCATACAGAATAATTAGTGTTGCCAATAGTTTTACTACATCAACACTTAATAATAAAATTCAACTAACTTAACATTAGATTAAGTCGTAATATATTCCATGTCAAGTAACATGGATTTGATAACATCTATGGCTGTTTTGGCAAGAGGCTTTTAAAGGTTTATAGGGGCGTGACCTTGTAAAATAAGACGGCTTATAAAATAAGTCTTTTTTTCACGGACTTATGAAAGACTTCATAAGCCATAAGCCTCTATAAGTCTAAACCTATAGAAAATTACTTATTTAGGCTTATAGCTAGTCAAATTATTTAAATACTCTTTAAAATATAACTGATTATCACGTAAAAGGTATAAAATATAATTGATTGTAACAAAAAATGCTTATCGGGCAAAGAGGAACTTCGTATTTAGATTTATACCTCGAACTAGAACTCGTTATTTAGATATGTACCGGATAAAGTGTAAGTAATGTTGTGTAAGGTTTTCTCCGTCGAGAAGAGAGCTTGTTGATCTAGTGAAGTAACTCTCGAGTTGGGTACTAGGGGAGTAGAGTAGGGCGAAGAGGAGCTTCGTGACCAAACCACTCTAAATCACCATGTCCGGTTTGCACTCTCTTTTATTGATCGTTCTATCTTTATAATATGCTTATGCTTGTGTTGTGGCTTGTTTTATGACTACATGTTTTACTTCATGTTTTATATAGTCTTTATCGTCATAAACTATTATCATCACTTTTTATATTACAGCACACTTTATCGGTTGTTTGATACAAAAGTTATAAGTTTTTAAACAAAAAGCCATTCACCCCCTCCCTCTACGTTTTCCACAATTGGTATCAGAGTCACGAGGATCTAGTTTTCAAAACAAATGGTTTTTAAAATCGAGTAGGATCCATGTATTAAATTATCCATGAAGCGGGATATAATATGAAAAGTGTGTTGTTGTTTTATACTTAGAAGTTTTGTTGTTGAATATCCTTGTTATATGATGTGGTCATTGTAAACGCAATAGGTTTTACAACTCCCTGGGCAGAGCACCTAACCGTTGTAGTGTAGTAAGGCAAGACTTGGGGGTTGTTATCGTACTCTAGGGGAATAACGTCTGAAGGGTCGAACTAAACCTAACTAAGATCTAAGAGGCTGAGAGAAGATTATTTTAGTATTTTTATGTTTTTATGAAAACAGGTAAAATTCAAATTTTAGAGATAGGTTTTGATTTAAACTAATTAAACCAAACTAATTTTGGTGGAAACTCTTGGATTATGTCCACGTAAAATAATATATGTCCGGGAATTTTATTCGAGCCTACGGAGACGCACGTGTTAATACATAAAACGATTAAAGTAAATATATTAAATATAATATATTTAGTGATAAAGCTTAAATGAGCGTTAAATATTAATAAATATTTAACGAGAGTTATATTAGTCGTTAATAGTTAAAGGAAGGACTAATATACAAAATCAAAAAAAGGAAAGTTGTGGTTTGCCCCTCTTTTCCCTTTAGTCGGCCGAAACCCATCCCAAAAAGGATTGGGCTTGCCTAACTTGCAAGCCAAGTTATCTTGGCTATATAAGGAGGCTTATGGTGTTTAGTTTTCTTAGATATAACTTGAAAATCTAAATTCCTAAAATTCTCTCATTCTTTCCCTCTTGCTCATGCGATCGACCGAACATCCCTAAGGGATTCGGTTCGTGGGTTTTGTTCGACAAAGAGAAACCACATAAGTTTCAATAGTTGATTTCTTCAAGAATGTGGTGGGTTGGCTTTATCACTACTAGTACTAGCATACTTAATTGTTTGCTAAGAACGTATCGTATGTGTTGAAGTAGAGAGATCTACTTTTCATATTGGGTGGTTTTGTGTGGTATTATGTATTATACACACACGTATATTCAAGAAGGTGTTTTTATTAATTGCTAAAAGGTACATGTTCTTGATCTTTTGATAATTATATATTCTATGTGTTACTCATGATTATTAAATGGATAATTTGGTTGTAAAAACCTAACGGTGACATCACGAGCCATCGTATAGAATTGAAATTTCAAAGAAGTAAAATTTGACAAATTAGGGTTCTTGGTTAATTTTTTAAGCCCTTTAGACGGTTTTTGTTTAAATATTGGATATTTATATTGGATTAAATTAATTAGAAGAAACCCTAGGTTGTATGAAATTTTATGTGTTAAATTCGATAGTGTAATTTATTAATTGGTCGTTTTTGATAAATTAATAGTTAATTTGTTATCCGTGATAAACACATGCAAGTTTATCATGGATTGATATATGATATGATTTTTGGTTAATTGTTAATTGTTTGACATGCAAATTTGATGATTAAAACGTAAAAGATTGAGTTTTTTAAGTTTTCGGATTGTTAGACACCCTGTCACTAAAATATTAGTAAAATATTCATCGAACGTCGAAAAATTCTGAAATTTTTATGGTAGATTGAAGGCTCAGTAAGCTACAACTTTGTAGCTTACTGAAAAAGCTAGAGAAGAACCTAGCTATGTTCTGTCAGAGCCTGAAGTCGATAGAAATTTTCTATCAGCTTTTATGTGCTATTTGGTGTATATTAATATATGGCTTACGCAATCGATTATATCGATGGATGTGGCCCGATTCATTGAGAGGAGCCTTATATGAATATATACATAGTTTAATTATTCGATAATTAGAATCATCGTTAATGTTTGCATGTGTTAATTGTTAAGTGGTTTTAAATAAATGTTATGTGTATTAGTAGTTTATATTTATTTGTTTTATAGGTTTTTGACTTGTGTAAAAACAAATGGATTTTTCGAAAAAGAAAATATAAACATGACTAATAATTATGAAATAAGATTTATCATAAACTATTAATTGTGAAGTCTTATGAATCAATCGGGTGTGGTTATCTATAATGTTAGGGCTCATACATTAACTTCCCATGACGAGACTTGCAATTTAATGAGTTTATAATGTGTTTTCTAAATTAAAGAGTTCAAATTTATCAATGACGTAATTTGAAAAAGTACTATTTACTTGCAAGGCATATCACCAAGGGTTTGAGGTTTTATACTCTATAAATCTTTTATATCTTGCAATTATTTAGGAAGTGCGAATGGTCTAGGGTTTGAATGATTTTAATCATTCTTTAATCTTTTCCCGCGATAAGTAAGAATCTTTAATTTAAAAACATGATTGAGTTTTAAAGGTATCACCATATACCCATGAGATGTATAAGTGGCACCATAATAAATAACTTAATTGAGTAAAGTTTTTATTAAAACTTATGATACGAAGATGTATACATGCTTCTTCGTACATATTTGCCATGTTAAATATAAATACCCTTTTTTAAATAAGTTGTTGCCATCAAAATTGTAAGAACACTTTCCATTGCCTTTTACATCACGTGAGACATATGTAGATTGCAACCCTAAGGTGATTATACACTTTTCGTGAGATGTTGGTGTTACATAATCACATTTACTTAATCAAGGTAAGCTGGTGAGAACTTATGCTCAAGGCAAATATGGGATGAAACATGCTTACTAGTATATTAATGTAATAAAGTAAGTCCCATACAGTTTTAGGAATTGCACCGGTAGCAATTATTGATCATCAATTACCTTTTGAATACACCATTGCTAGCAGATCAACTGATGTGATGGTGGTATGTCAAGGATCCTAGCCTATAGGAAATTAATTGTTTACAGTTGTTAAACATGGGTAGTTAATTTTCTTCAAGGAGTATTATCGAAAATACTAATTCTTGAACTTTTATATGTTTTGTATATAACACTATCTGTTCAAAACATAAACCATTCGGCTTTCAAGTTGATGTTTAAAAAAGAAAAACTTTCTGGTACTTATTTCAATGACTGATTTCGTCAACTTAAAGTTGAAAAGAAACTGTTTGTCATTGAACCGCCTATTCCCTGCTCCACCTGTTGATTCAACTGCTCAAGTACTTGCACATTGAAATGCGGTTTATGATGCTCATAATAAGGTTGATTGTCTTATGCTTGGAAGTATGACTCTCGAACTACATAGACAGTTTGAAAACTATTCACCTTATGACATGCTTCAGGGGCTTAAATCCATGTTTTGAGAAACAAACTAGAGTGGAGTAGTTTGATCTAATCCAAACTTTCCATGCTTGCAAACAAGAGTAGGGAAAACCAGTTAGCTCATATGTCCTTAAAATGAAGGGATATGTGGAGCAACTAGAACGTCTTGGTTATGTGCTCCCACAAGATCTTAGTGTTGGTTTAATTCTAAATGGCCTCACTAGTGACTTTGCTAGTTTTGTAAGGAACTACAATATGCATAACATGGAGAAGACAATATGTGAACAACATGCTCTGTTTATTGAGTATGAGAAAGGTTTACCTAAAAAGGCTGGTACACCATAAGTAATGGCGATTCAAGGTGGTAGAATCCAGAAAGCCAATAAGAAATTGCTTAATGCTAAAGGCAAGGGTAAAGGAAAAGGCAAGGGAAATGATAAAAGTTATATCCCTAAGACTAAAAACCCTAAACCTTCTGCTAAAGAGCACTAGGCAAAGGATGATGCCTGCCACCACTGCAAGGAGGTAGGTCATTGGAAAAGGAATTTTCCTGTTTACCTTGCTGAGTTGATTAAGAAGAAGAAGCAAGTTGGCACTGCCAGTTCTTTAGGTATCTTCACTATAGAATTATGTTCTTTCCCTAATAAATCCTGGGTGTATGACACTCACATTTGTAACACAAAATAGGGTCTTAGGAGAGAAAGAAAGTTGAAACAAGGAGCTCTCTATTTGTATGTGGGCAATGGCGTTTGTACACAAGTAAAAGCTATTGGAAGTTACGACTTAGTTTTACCTAATGGCCTAGTGATTTGTTTAGACAATTGTCATTATGCACCTACTTTAACTAGAGGTGTTGTTTCAGTTTCACGTTTGGTTGAAAATGGTTTTATCTAATGTTTTACGGATTATGGAATTTTAGTTTCTAAGAATGATGTTCTTTATTTTAATGCTATTCTAAGTAATGGTATTTATGAAATTGATATGATTAATCTTGTGCCAAATGTTAAATCTATTTAAACTGTTAGCAATAAAAGAGCCAAGCATAATTTGAACTCTAGTTATCTGTGTCATTATCATCTTGCTCATATAAGCAAGAAACCTATTAAAAAGCTGCAACATGATGGGCTTTTAAAATCAACGGATGAAGAATCTTTTGATAAATGTGTATCTTGTTTATCGGGCAAGATGACAAGGAAACCGTTTCCATATCGTACCGAATAGGTGACCGATCTTCTTGGGCTTATACATATTGATGTGTGCGGTCTACTTAGACATGTGTCAAGACAAGGTGCTAGCTACTTCATTACCTTTACGGATGATTATAGTTTTTATGGTTATGTTTATTTACTTAAACATAAACATGAAATCTTTAAAACATTCAAGGTGTTTAAGAATGAAGTAGAAAATCAACTCAGAAAGACTATAAAGGCACTTTGATTAGATCGAAGAGGCGAATATATTAGTCAAGAGTTTAAAGATTATCTGAAAGCTTATGGAATTGTCCAGCAGCTTAACACCTCTATATACACCACAACACAATGGGATGTCTTAAAAGAGGAATCATACCTTGTTAGACATTGTTCGATCAATGAAGAATCTTATAACTCTGCCGATATCCTTTTGGGGATATCTTTTGAGCTGATACACACATACCCAATATTTTCCAACCTAAGAAAGTTTGATAAACAGACACCATAGTATTATGTATGAAAAAGTTCCTAACCTGTCTTTACTTAAAGGTCATGGTATGTGAGGCTCTTGAAAAAAGATACGCCCGTAAAAACTCCAACAAAATTTGTTAAGTTTATCTTTAATAGGATACCCAAAGGAAACGATGGGTTCCTATATCTACTTTACCCCACACATCAAACAAAATTGTTGTTGCAAGGTAATGTTGAGTTCTTTGGAGAAAAAACTTATTTTCTCAAGAAGTCAGTGGAGGGTCTTGAACCCTCATTGGATTGCCAAGCAAACTCACACAATATACACAATGATAATCTACTCACTCTCTCTCATCTGTTCTTTCTAGAACAAACAACACACCTATACGTTAGCCTTAATCGGCGCTGATCACTGTAAATCTTGCATTAACCGGGTTAAGGTTTAAAACCACCACCTAGTTGACAAAAAGGGAGGAGCAAAGCTAAACGCGTGCAGTGATTGTTTTGACTAACCCCTAGTAGAGCCTGTATGCAATATTTTAAAAGATGAACACTCGCCACGAAACACCAGCGCAACTTCTGCTACTTAGTCCTCTCAGCTAGACATGGAACCGCTCCTTCTACATGTCTACATCGTCATCTAGCGTGGTACATTATATAGAATGCTGTGAGCGCGAGACATTTCACGATCCTATGAAGAGGGAGAGACATTCGTCACTCTGGTTGATCAAGCGCCACCATGCTAGACTCCCAAATCAGACTCACGACGTATGGAGCCAGGAGATGGAGTAACGTCAACTCCGGATCTCATGAGACACTGACAACTCCTCGGACAATGCTATGAATACGGTGAAATGCAAATCCATGACAAAAAGGCATAAAAAGAGTCTGTTGCTCGGTATGACTTCCTCTTTACAGCTGTAACAGCTAACGTTGAAGTAAAATGTCTTTTTTTACGAATAAGTAACTAACATGGAAGGACATAGTTAACATCTACACTACTAAAAGCTCGTCTTGTAGCAAAATGAGATATTACTCATAAAAACCTAAAGACAGAGAGTTTTGATTATGTAAGAAACGTTTGCTCACTACGCATTGCTGACATTAAAGCTATTAGAGATATATTATAGCCTATACAAACGCATACTGATAGAAACTATGAACGATCTAGGATAAATGTTGATGTCAAAAACTGCCTTTCCTATAAAATTTGGCGTATTTAGCTTATGCGATGAAGATAAGTTATACTGTATGTTAGAACCCTGAAGGTTTTAAATTCGCGATCTCCTAAAACATATCCCAGATATAGTATGCAATCCTTCACAAAAACCATTTATGATCTTAAAGCAAGCATCAAAAAGCTAAGGAAATAAATAGTTTTAGAGGCATATAAATTAAAAAGAGTTTGAAGTTTCTACTCAAAAACTTCATTGAGACTCATGTTTGATAACTAAACAGGCATACGTGGGATGGTTGATGTTAACATTCCATCTCAATCTTATATAGTTAGATGAACATACTATCAACATGGGAAAAATCACACTTCCCAAGTTATAACATAGGTGTAAAGACATATCTTGGAAAGTGTTTTCAGCCAAATGAGAAATCCTTGTTTGGGAAGCTTAACATTTTATTACTCTCTTGTGAATCATAGACATCTTAACCCAAGGATAGATTCGAATCGAGAGAATTATATCTGGAGACTTCTATTATATCAAAAGTGCTCAACTGACTACAATCGTTGAAAAGTCAACATAATACCTGAGTCTACAAGAAAGACTCTAGCATTCAGTAAGGTAGTGAATGAAGTCTGAGCCAAAGAAGAAGGTGATGGGTTCAGTGAGTTGTGGCAATAGACTCACTAAGCCCCATACGATCTCCAACAACTTATAGACCCTAAAAACAAAAGACTAAAGAATAGGCGAGATAGTTTGATAGCAGATAAGTCTAAGCTCTTATCTCCAGAAGTCAACTTATCTCAAAGAGGGTATTAGACAAGTTCAGTGTCAGGAACTGAACTTGGAAAGAGCATTTGTCCCATACTTAGAATAGATATTGTGATAGGGACAAAGCAGTAAAAATATACTAACCTATTAGATCTAAAATAAGTGCTCAACACCCATGTAGGTGTGACCCTTCCTAGGTAGTATAAATAGAACTCTTATAATGGAGTGGATGTAAGTTTGTGCATTAAAAGTCGTAACTTTCACAAACATACATCTACTCCTCCAAGTCTACTAAGTCCCTGAGCAATCTCAGTTGGTTAGCATAGTAGATAACTTTTCTTAACACTTTAGGTTTAAGCAAAGTTATTAGTGAGGAGATCATACACACACATTGTCATTTAATCCTCATTGTAGTTCCGCATACAATGGGGTATAATTCTTAATAAAAAAGAGTTAAACGCTGAAAAGTTATTTTTGTGTCTTTTACTTATTAGTTATATTTACGTACACAAATCTTTTCAAAGAACAAATTGTTTACTTTACTTGCTAGCCATGAGTTAGTTAATGATAACTTTGTAGTTATTGTTCACTAACTAAGTGGGAACAACAAGTGGTATCAGAGCCTAAGGTTTGTAAAACTTACTTAACACTAATTTACTTAAGTTTTTAAAACCTAGATCCTAAAATGGCTGCAGTAAATGATGTACCCCAACTAGTTGACAAAAAGGGAGGTAGCTATGCTGCTATTGCTCCTAAACTAGAGCCGGGAAAATTTAATAAGTGGAAAAAGTGAATGCTTTGCTACTTAGCGGGAATGGAACCCTATTACTTAAAATGTATTAAGGATGGTCCATTTCAGCCAAAAACAGCTGAAGGTGATGCTAAGCCTGAGTCCCAATGGACCCCAGATGAGAGGAGGGTGGTCGTTCAAGACCAACGCCTTAAAAGCATCATTATGTCATGTCTACCAGATGACATAATGGAATCAGTCATTAGCTGTGTTTCAGCCAAAGAAACATGGACTGACTTGGTTCACAGCTTTGAAGGTCCCTCAGATACCAAGGAAAACAGGATCATGGATCTGAAACTTGAGTATCAAACTTTCAGGGCTAAGTCCACTGAAAGTCTCTCACAGACCTACACCCGCTATAAGACCCTGCTCAATGAGCTTGCCAATGATGGTGTTAACCTCTCTAAACATGAAATCAATGTTGGTTTTGTGAATAGCCTCCCTGAGAAATGGCTAACCTTCTCTCAGGGACTGAGGAATGCCAATCATACTCAGACTCTTGACCTTGCAGATATCTATGGGAGGTTTGTCTATGAGGACAACCTAATCCAAAGAAGGTATTCTGACACCAAAAAGGCTCTTATTTCTACTCCCTCAATTACTGCAATTTCTACTGCCTTCTTTTCTAACAATGTCATCCAGGATTTCCAAGAAAATTCTGATGATGAAGTAGATGAAAGGTCTAGTGAGGAGTATCTAAGAGACTTAGATATTGAGTATCATGAAAGAGCCCTTTTGGCAAATTCAAAACGTTTTATAAAAAGAAGAAACAATTTCTCAGGTCAAAAAGCAAATGAAAATACTGAATGTTACAAATGTGGCAACAAAGGTCATTTTGCAAGAGACTATTTTTCTAAAACGTCTGAACCTTCTTACAAATCACCAGTGAATAATTACTCATCAGTGTCTAAAGGCTTTCAACCAAAGTTTACTCCAAAACTTATTTAGTCTTCTTCTAACTCAAATAATCAAGCTGATCCAAAGTTTCAGAAAGATTACAAGGCTGAGTACAAGAAGATGAAAGCTAAGCTTGCACTCACTTGAGGCAATTCCGCAAGCTCTTCAGAACCAAAGACCTCCAACCAAAGAACAAAGGTTAGTCACTAAAACCTTGATGTGGGATTAGGAAAGAAGTTTCTGATGAGGGGGAGGAAGAAGTCACTCAGGTCAAGGTACTGATGGCTCTAGCTGATGATGAGCTCACTGTTGGAAAGAGTCATGCTCGTAATGGTGAATGGGTCGACATAACCATGAGAAAGGTAAACACTCTTCTCTCTATGGATGAAGATGCCGATTGGCAAAATTACCTGAAGTATATCAACATTGATCTTAAGTTTGTTGAAGAGCAACGATTAAACTTACTTTCTAAGTATAACAAAATGGTTTTTGAATTAAATAAGTGTAGAGATGAATTGCTAATCTTAAAACAAGCCAAGCTTGATGCTGTCACTTTTCAAATTCAAAACACTGAACTTATAAAGTTAAATCATGCTCTTCAAGAACAACTCAAAGAGGAGAAAAAGATCAATGAAAAATGGCTAACTAGCTCAAAAAAGGTTAGTCAATGCATCAGTGAGCAAATTCCTCACCAAAAGAAGAAAGTTCTTGGTGGTGAATTACTCACTGAGTCATCATCTAAAAAGAATGAAAATGAAAATCTTTTCGTTCCTGCTTCCATGGGGTATGACCAAGAAATGGTTCCAAAAACCAAAGACTGGGTTGAGAGACTCAATCCTGACAGCAAACTTCCAAACTTTAATACTGGAAGAATTCTAGAATTCCTAGTCTTGAAAGTCAAGCTAGTCAATGAGTCCTCTTTGAAACTTCAATACCCCCTCTGAATCCATCCAAAGATTCTGAATCTGAATCCCTTACTCTACTACCTCCCCTGAAAATTCTTCAGGGAGCTTCACCAAGCTCAGAGGTACTGCCATTGACCTTTCAACCCCACTCTCCAAAAGAGAGACCAGGCTTAGGTATCATGAAACACACAAAGCCTGAAACACAGGATTCTTCTAACGAAAGTGTTTCAGGAACTGTCACTGTTAATGAATCTAAGCAAACCACACCTTCAGTTCCTACTGAAGTCAAAGACACTGAACAAGAGTCAAAATTAAATGAATTAACAAAACTTGTTCAGATGTTAATAGATGAAAAGGTCAACTCTGACCAAAAGACTCAAGAATCAAATTCAAAGATTCAAAAGGCTGAGTCATCCAAATCAGTTGATTCATCTAAAATAAGTCAAGACTCTAAACCCAAAGTTCAGAGTGCTGGCTTATCAAAATCACTCAGGCCCAAGCCTATTCAAAAGCTACAACTTAAGTGTGAACTATGTCATTATACTAATCACTCAACTGATGATTGCTATAGGATTCTCTACTGCATGATATGCAAAAAGGAGGATTATAAGACCTCAAATCATGAGATGTATATTGCTTCACTAAAAAGAAGTGAGAACTACAAGGCTCAGCCTTATCAATATGCATCTTCTTCCAAGGAGATCCTGAAAGCTGTCACTATACCAATCACTTGACTGATGATTGCTATAGGATTTTCTATTGCATGATATGCAAAAGGGAGGATCATAGGACCTCAGATCATGAGATGTATACTGCCACTCTAAAAAGGAGTAAGAACTACAAGGCTCAGCCTATCAGTATGTATCTTCTTCCAAGCAGATCCTGAAATCAAAGGCAAACCCTTTCCTACCATACACACATTGTGGTTTCAATGATCACAGACCTGATGATTGTAGAAACTACCCTAAGTGTGAAATCTATGGAAGTTATGATCACTTTACCTCAGGACACAACCATGCCATTCATATTAGAGGAGGTGTACTAGCTGAGTCCTCTCAGTTTAGTGAATCTCTAATTTGTGTAAAGTGCAATACATGTAGAAGCACTGTACACTCCACCACTGACTACAATGACTTTGATCACTTCAAAAGAGGTGAGAAAATTCAGGCTACAAAGGCCAGGGAGCCCACCAAAAAGTGGGTTCACAAAAGAAACTAACCCAAGTTTATTATTTGTGTAGAGACACATCAGGGAGCCCATTTAGTACCTAGACGGTAGATGCTCAAGGAGTATGATTGGTGTCAAGAGTTATCTGCACAAATATTTAGAGCAACCAGGTCCTAAGGTAGTATTTAGTGATAACTCATCTTGTATTACTGAGGGATACGGTTTAATAAACTGTGAGGGTATAATTTTCACAAAAGTTTCCTTTGTAATTGGTCTTAAGTACAATCTAATTAGCATTACTCAACTCTATGATGCTAAGTATATTGTATAATTTGATGATAAGCAAGGAACAATATTTAATGCTAACAAAGAAATTGTCCTGATAACACCTATAAGAAATGATGTATATGTCCTTAACATGTCATCACTAACTCCAAATGGAGCCTGCTTCTTTGCCAAAGCCTCAGAAAGTGTAAACTGGGTATGGCATAAATGGCTATCATATCTCAATTTCAAGAACATTAATAAACTTGCCAAACAAAACAAAGTTCTTGGTCTTCCTTCCCTAGTTTATTCAAAGGATAAACCTTGCACAACATGTGAAAACGGAAAGCACCATAGAGCTTCATTCAAAACTAAACAAAACTTCTCTATCAGGAAGTGTTTGCATCTTTTTCATATGGACTTGTTTGGACCAGTAAGTCCAATGTCCATAAATCATGAGAAGTATACCCTAGTCATTGTTGATGAGTACTCAAGGTACACATGGGTTCACTTTCTCAGGAAGAAGAGTCAAGCACCTAAAATGATTATGTCTTTTATCAGGATGGTAGAAAACCAAAATGATGTAAAAGTTAAACAAATCAGAACTAATAATGGGACTGAGTTTAGAAATCATGAGATTGAGAGTTTTTGTGATGAGAAAGGAATTTCTCAGAACTTCTCTTCTCCTTATACACCTGGACAAAATGGTGTAGCTGAAAGGAAGAATATAACTCTCATTGAGGCTGCTAGAACAATGCTAAATGGATCAGTACTCTCTAAGCATTTCTGGACTGAAGCAGTCAGAATAGCCTGTTAAACTCAAAACAGATCAATCATTTTCAAAAGACATGATAAGACTCCCTATGAGATATTCAGAGAAAGAATCCCTGATATTAGCTATTTTTATGTGTTTGGATGTCCTGTGTTTATTCATAATCACAAGGATCATCTAGGCAAACTTGATGCTAAGGCTGATGATGGTTACTTCTTAGGATACTCTTTTGTCTCAAAATCTTTCAGAGTCTTTAACACAAGAAGACAACAAGTTGAGGAGACTTATCATCTGATATTTTATGTGAGTATGGAAGCCATCAGGTTTACCAATACCTTAGTAGATGAGATTGGAATTCATGATTCCTTTAGATATCCTCCTGATGAATTTCTTCATAAGGATGACCCATCTAGACTTTATCAAATAGATTCTGATGTCTCATACTATATTATTCCTCATGGACGTTCACTCACTGAACTTACCCAAGAAAACTATGTCCCTGAAGTGATTGCTCTAAACGAGCCTGATATACCTCTCACTAAGGATAATGAAGGTCCTCCTGACCTAATCAACACTGAAGGGACTCATGAGCAAAATGTTCAAAATGAACAAATCACTGCCCAACCCACTGAAGGACCATCAAGGAACAATACTGAAATCTCAGTATCTATTAATGAAACTGTAGTCCCTGATGTCCC
>BQNB010050434.1:0-41511 GCA_026074375.1 Tanacetum coccineum | reverse complement strand
ACAAATAAAACAGGGGGCTATAAACTCATCTTGATGATGAAGAACGATCTGGCAGATAGGCATCTAATATGCACAACACAAACGGAAGACGAAGCGGCTCGATCAAGAAGTTGCAACTAATCTTAACGGCTAAGTCCCACTAGCCTAGGAAAATGTATTTGGATTTCTCAATGAATGGTTACATCAACGCGACACGTTGATAAAGATTTAGATTTAAAGTTGTAATAGTTTGGTGGCTGGTTAAATAAATAAATTGAAAAGTGAACGCAAAGTATGTAATACATTCTTTATATATTACATATGAAAAATAAACCATTATATAACTCGTACCGTGAATCATATAACAAAGACTAGCAATTCAAATATTAATGTGAAGTATATAATACTTTGCAGGTATTATAGAAGGAGCGTGAGAAAATAATTTAAAAAAATATTTCGACAAGAAGTCCTTGCATAAAAGTGGACACACGTCTTAAAGTTATAGTTTAAACAAACGATGTTTGTAAAACTTCTACAACAATTATGATGTTATCTTCTAGCAGACAATTATAAAATATAAAATAATATTTTATAAATTTATATTTCGTTTCCTCGACGGGTCGTGTCTAAAATAGTTATCTCATTGTAAAAGTATAGTTTTCGTTCGTTTATCCGGTTATTGTATAATACAAATTACTATATTTTTAAAATATAACTTAGTCCCTTTTATCGGTTTCCAAAATAATAGAAGCTTTAGTAAAACATTACTAAATATAAAAGTTTATATAAATTTTGCCATGACACTTCCGTTTATATATCGTTTTCCATATTTATCAAATCTAAAGTTTTTCCACTTTTCTAACAATCCGCGTGTTTCAAATATACATTCTTATATATTTTTATATAAACTAAGCAAAGTAATAATTATTACATTTATTTAACCATTTAAACCACCAACCGGTTTTATATTTATAAATCTTATGATATATTTACTTATCAATTTATATAACCCAAACACACCTTTACGATAAATCTGCTCACCCAAACGCACCTATTTATGCTAAACCAACCAAACGGACCCCTTTGTTGTCTTCTCTAAACCCAAACGCATCCCTTGGTTCTTATGTTAACCCAAACGCACCCCTTGGTGCAAATCTGGCCAACCAAACGCCCCTTTATTCTAATCTGTCGAACCAAACACGCCCCTTGCGTGTTTCTGCTATACCAAACACCCCCGTTTGGCAAATCTGCCAAACCAAACACACCTTATGTGCCAATCTGCATAACCAAACGCACCCTTAGTTGTTTTCTACCAAGCCAAACGCACCCTAATCTGTACCAAACGCACCCTAATTGGTATTTCAGTCAACCAAACGCACCTCTATGGTGGTGGTGACTGCCAAACGCACCCTTGTGGTGGTGGCAGTCAACCAAACGCACCTCTATGGTGGTGGTGACTGCCAAACGCACCCTTGTGGTGGTGGCAGTCAACCAAACGCACCCTTTGTTGGGTTTACATAAACCAAACGCACCCTGGTCGGTGCAAGAACCAAAACGCACCCCTTTGGGTGTTGTAACAACCAAACGCAGCCCTTGGCTGCGAAATACAAAACCAAACGCACCCTCGGTGCGGTTTACGACAACCAACGCACCTACGGTGGTGAATAAAGAAACCAAACGCACCCTATCCTTGTGGTGCGGCTGCTAAACCCAAACCGAACCCACCCTTGTGGTTTCGAGACACACTCCACGCACCCTTGTGGTGATTATGATCAAACCCGACGCACCCTTTGTGACATACTCGAACCAAACGCACCCTTTATTGATAAACCCACATCGAACGGACCTTATGTGGTGGTAGGTGGTGCGACGGTGGTAGTAGAGGGGGGCTGTCGTAGGACAGCAGCCAGGGGGGGAGAAAATGGCGCGTGGCGACGAGTGGCCTTGGGGATCAGATAGATCGGGTGACGAGGTTAAATTTTGGTTTCGGCCGGAACGCTCGCCGGAAAAGTTTTCCGACGACGGCGGCATGGTGGTCGGCGGTGGCGGCTGGCTGGAGTAAGGAGGGGGTGGCCGGAATTTTTGAGAGAGAAGAGAGTGTGATGTATATGTTTGTGTGTGTGTTTATTTGTTTATCAAATGAAACAAAATATATAAATTTTAGAGTAAACTGCAAAAATCATCCCCGTGATTTATAGTTTGTGGCACTAATCATCCTTAACCGATACTATTGGCACTAATCATCCTTGAGTGACAAATGTTCAGCAAAAATCATCCTTATTGGGGATGTTTTTTGCAAATGATTTAAGTTTAACAAAAAGTTTTGCAAAAATCATCCTTTTAAGGATGATTTTTGCTGAACGTTTCACCACTGAGGGATGATTAGTGTCAATAGTATCGGCTAGGGATGATTAGTGCCACAAACTACAAACCACAGGGATGATTTTTGCAGTTTACTCTAAATTTTATATATATACTAAAACTTATAATCAAATGTGACAAGTATTAATATCCTTGGGGTAAATTTTGTAAATATCACCCCAGGGACTAAAGGCGTAACTTTAAGGAACTTTTATAAAATATTGGTTCGGGACTCATTTGGGCGACTTAACGGATGTTTCAAAATACTTGCGTCATTGTTTTCCAAATTATTTTTCTGATAAAAATGAGTATATACTTGATAACATTTCATAAATATTTTTATAACATTTATAAAAATATCTGTTATTTATTTCGTGACTCGGTTAAAATTAAAATGAATTTTAACTCGGATATTCGCGTTGTCAACAACGCTTTTGAATAACATGATAAATGATTTTATTTAATATTTCTATTAAATAACTAGTGATAATTAAAAATAAATTTAATTATTTTTGTGTCGGTACACATTACGTGCAGTTTCAAAACTTTTCGAGGCTGTTTTAGCCCTCTTCTGCTTGTTTTCAAGTCTCGGGCAAAACTAAAAAGTTGTCCGAAATATCGTTTTATATCAAATTTCTTTAGAGTCCGAGTTGTGAAAACGTGATTTAGTGGTTCGTTTTTGATAAATCAACTATGAATTAATATATATCTTTTTCGTTTTCGAATCAAATAAGTTAAAAGTAACTTTGTACTCGCGGTGTGTAATAATAAATATGATTTATTATTAAAATACGTTCCGAAAATTTTACCGGCCACGCGGTAATTGCTTTTATTAGACAATAAAACGTCAAAAGTCAAAAAGTCAATTCAGACCCAAAAAGTCAAAGGGTAAAATCGTCATTTAAAATTTTGAAAATTCCTGGATGTTATAAGGATTGCAAGCCGTTAGCGGATAGTGCTGTGAATATAAGATATCCATGCAAGTCTTGTCGTCTAGTATTGTGGGTATCCATTAAACACCTTTTAGACCACATTTCAAAGTTAGGGTTTAACCCAAGTTATAAAACATGGATTCACCACGGTGCAATTCGGATCCTTCCTCCCGCCACCACCAGTAATTAGATAACAAAAGACAAACCTCACGATTAGTGAAAACATGACAACGTCCTTAATAGATCTTAGCTATATTCTCTGATAATGAACAAATGAAGCCAACTCAGGAGATATGGTTAGCCAAGTATCGGACCCGACTCAAGCTAAACGTAATGAGTTTGAAGAGTTATATGCTAGTGCCAACGAGGAGCTGTACTCCGGTTGTGACTATGTGACTCGATTAGACTTTATGGCAAAGTTTACCTATTTTAAGGTTAAAGCTAAATTGACTGATTCTATATTCAATGAAATGCTAGAGTTTTTCCAAAATGTATTTCCCACGGCTAAAGGATACAAGCTCCCACCGTCATACTATGAAATAAAGAAGAACATTTTAAAATCGATCGGGGATGTTAGGGGGAGTACGAGTCGATACATGCTTGTGTAAACGATTGCTTCTTGTTTCGGGGAGACGCTAACAAAGATTTGCATTTCCGTCCGGTGTGTAACACGAGTAAATGGAAAGACATTAACACACCGGGGAAGAAAGTTCCTAAGAAAGTGTTGCGTTACTTTTCGATCATTCCTAGACTACAGTGTTTGTATAAGTCTAGTCACACTGCAAAGGAAATGACTTGACATGCTACTGGAAAGTGTACGGAGCCCGGTAAGATGCAACACCCAGTTGATGGTAGAGCATGGAAGGACTTTGACACCAAGTATCTGGATTTTGCTGCAGAACCAAGAAATGTTCGATTAGGGTTGGCTGCTGATGGTTTTAATCCGTTCGGCAACCTTAGTCAGTCTTACAGCATGTGGCCGGTGATACTGACAACATACAATATGTCTCTGTGGTTATTTATGAAAGAGAGTTCTTTCATGCTGACGTTGTTAATTCTTGGCCCTAAATCCCTGGGCTAAGACATTGATGTTTACTTGAGGCCGTTGATTGATGACCTAAAGGATTTATGGGCAAAGCCAGGTGTCGAGACTATAGACTTTGCTACATGCCTTAAGTTCAATATGAGAGCGATGGTTTTATGGACCATCAATGATTTTCCTGCTCGAAGTAGTTTATCTGGGTGGAGTGGGCAAGTTAAGGGTCAGGCCCGACATGTAATGAGGCCATCCATCTGTGCGTGTGTTAGGCAAAACAGCTTATGTTGGCCATAAAAGATTCTTAAAGAAGCCCCATAAATGAAGGAGGTTACTTGAGTTCAATGGTGAAACCAAAAACGGAGATCCTCCTAGAGACTTTAGTCGGGATTCAAGCATGTCTCAACTTGCTAGATTGTCCACACCTGTGAAGGGTAAACATCCGAGGTTTGGGGGTGTGAAAATAAAACGCCATGTTCTTGTCAAGCTGAACTGATAAACAATCTATTTTTTACGAGCTGAGTAGATGGTCCTTTTTTCACTAAACAAATTTAGATGTCATGCATATCGAAAATAATGTGTTGGAGAGTATCTTGAACACTTTGTTAATGAATGACAAATCTAAAGACATCGCCAAGGCAAGACAAGACTTGAAAAGGATGGGCATTCGAAGTGGCTTGTGGCTCGACCAAAACAAAAACGGGAAGTGCTCGAAGCCTCAGGTTGCGTATTCTTTCAAACCATAGGACAGAAAAAAGTTTTGTCAGTTCATCAAATGAGTTAAACTACCAGATGGGTTCAAATCCAACTTCAAGCACAAAGTCATCGGCAATGATGCCAATATAACAGGCCTGAAGTCTCATGACTATCATATAATGATGCAACGTGTACTTCCTTACGGACTTCAACAATACTTGCCCCCAGACATTGCAAAACCACTAATCGAGCTATGGTGAATTTCTATATGTTATCTGATCAAAAATTAAACTAAACCTTTTATATATATAGTATATAATAAAAAATATATAATAAGTATAATCTAAAAAATAATCAATGAAACCGAGAAGTAGTATAGAATATTCCCAGGTCGTTTATCCCCAACGAGGCTGTGCTTAGTAATCGATACAGTCGAAAAATTAGAGTTTGAATGAGATTAATGATTTGAGAGTTTAGAAAGCTAAATTAATCAATAATAAGCAAAAGCGATTGAGAAAAACCTAAAAATTATGAAATTAATATTGAAAAACGAGAGCAGAAATCCCGAACAAGGGGTCAAAAACCTAAAATCTTAAAAATTTACCCTACAAAGAAATTTTTACTTCTAATCTACTCTAGATGACTAAAAATGAAGTTTAAAAATGACTAGACTAAAAAACGAGTTAAAACGAACTTTAAAATGGAAAAACAAAAACGAGGCTAAATCCCGTTCTTTAAAAGGTAAAATTTTGCAAAAACGACCATACGAACGATTTAATATTTTTCCTACGTGAAAACTGATAAAAAAATTTCTAAAAAAGAAAAATATTTTTTTTTTGATTTTTATTTCATTTATAATGAATTAAAAACAGTTTGAAGGAAAATAAAAGATAAAAATTAGTAAATGAACAGTAAAAATTACAAAAAAATACAAAAAAATAGATTAAGCTACGACTACCCTAGGAAAAATACCAACTTGAACCCACGGCTTATAAATAAGCCAGGAATAAGCCCTCAAGGGCTGAAAGGCTTAATGGCAAAATGTGGTTAAATTAGTAACCACTTGGGCTTCTAACGAAGAAGTCCCTAGGGCACAACGGTAGGAGTGTTTGTGAAAAAGGTTGATGAGGGTTGAGACCCGGGTTCGAGTCTTGCTCACCCGGGTTTCCCCTTATTCCCTTTTTTTAAAAAAAAAAAACTAATAAAACAGCTTATGGTGGTTATTTTTTAAAACTACAACTTAAGCTAAATCTTAACAAATAAGCTGGAATAGCTAAAATCAAACAGACAGAATGCTTAAAGTACTTAGAGCTCAAATTGCTTGGTTATTATTTTGGCTTTTAGGCACAATAAGCAAATGAAAATGAAAGGCAAAGTAACACAGTACTCAAGACAATATCAAAGGAACTAAATTATGCTAATTAGGACAACTGAATAAGCCAGAGATAAGCTTAAAATCTCAGCAGTACTAACCTTAAAGTTAGTACTGCTAGATAAGCACTTAGGTCTGCTAAACTAATGAAAGGGCTAAAAAGCAAAATGTATGAACAAATAAGCAGACAAAAGGGCTTAATTATGCCTAATAAGCCAACACAAACACAAATAAGCTAAGGAAGAGGAACCAATAAGCCAGAAAATCAAAAATAAGCTAATGCCAACACTAGTGTGCAAAACAGTTGAATGGACTACTTTTGGCTTTTTTATAAGCAACCTAGAGGTCTTCCTAAGGCCTGAGCTTCCTAGGGCTTATGAAAGAGCTTATTGGCTTTCCAGAAAAGCCAAAAGCTTGAACTAAGGTTCACTAATAAGCTAGAAAGGTGGGCTTAAAGGCAAGCCCTTAGCACCAGGGTAATTTTACAAAGAAATTTTGTAAAAAGGTGGGATTAAAAATAAGTAACCTAATAAGCTTAAAAACAAAAAGTAAGTTGAAACAGATTAAAAATGGCTTAAATTGAACTTATGCACAAAATTATAAGACCTAACAACAAACTTCACCCTCTGATTTTTGGACTTGAATTTAAGCAATCTTAACTTTTTAAAAAAATCACAAGAACTAGTTGACAGATGAAAAAAAATTGCAAGTGAGCCAAATAATCTTGACTACTTGTTTTTAACACACACAAATGACACACTTTTACACTTTACTTCAGGTTTACAAAGGCTTAACAAAATAAGCTCATTAATCCATTTCCAATTTCAACAGATTTAAGTAAATAAAGAGATAACTTGCAAAACACTTTTAGGACTTGAAAAATTAGGAAAACAGACTCACAAGAGCTTAATAATGCTAGCCAAAGTTGGTAAAGTGACCACAACTCATGACCATACCATTTTGACCTATTTTGGGCTTAAACCAAACACCCCTTTAGATTTTAAAAAATAGATTTTTAAGGCTTATTTAAGACTAATTTAAGCACAGGCTTTTAAAGATTAATACTAAACATGCAGTATTAAGCTATAAAAAGTAAAAATCAAAAACATTTAAGCCACTTTAATAAGCAAAAAGCCTAAATAAGCAATTTTAGGCAGTTTTGTCAACTAACTTAAACAAAAATCAAATAAGCAAAAACCAAACTCAAATAAACATAAAAAAGCATAAAAAAGGTAAAATAAGCAATGATAAGCTGAAATAAGCTGTTCTACAGTAAATGCAATAAAAAAAAGAAATGTACCTTTGACTCCTTGCTCAAAACAGGAGTTTATAAACCTAAATAAGCTCTAGTCCTACCCTTAGCTTATAAATAAGCTATACTAAAAACCCAATGAGCCTTCCATGTCATCCCATTCATCCAATAAGCACTCTTTTTTTTTCTTTCTGGTTTTTCTTGACAGATTATGTTTAAGGTAATTTTTTAAAAAGTTAAAACAGGTGTTTAGAGGAATTAATAAGAGCTTAATTGAGCTTAAATTGACTTAAAACTTAGAACAAGATTAAAAAGAAAGCTGAATTTCATTGAACCTTTAATAAACATTACAAGTACATAAAAGAAAATTACACTAGGTTAAATTACTTAAACTGAAAACTAAACTTCAAAACTACTCTCCTTTTTTTAGCCTCAAGGGCTTACAAAGACTTATATAGAATACGAGCTAGGGTTTCACTTCTTGGTCCTTTGTCTTCTTCCTTGTGTTTCTTTGTAGAGGGAAAAACACAATGTGTTTTTGTTGTGTGAGTGAGATACCCAATCAATCTTGACCATTTATCTTTTCTTGATGCCCAATCAGAGATCTCAACCCTTCATTCTTTCTTGTCTAATGGTTGAGTTGGGGATTGCCAAGGTAGACGAGTGCCCATGTGGGGGTAGTGTTTGCTGGTGGTGATGGTTTTGGACGGGTATGAACATTATTCGAGGAGGGAAGGTGACAGAGGTGGGGTTGTGATGTTGGCGGGAAAACTTGAGAGGATGTACAGTACATTATAATAGGTTTAAACTTTAGGGAATTGGCAACTTTAGTCCCCAAAAGTGTATTGTATTATTACTCCTCAAGTCCTTGTGGTGGTAGACTTTTGGGGACTTGGCAGATTTAGTCCCCAAGGGTTATATGTATTCTTGCAAAAGAGGTCCTTTGGGGTACAAGTTTATCAGTTGGCAGGATTAACCCTTGTGGTATATCTTTAGTGATGTGACAGAATTAACCATTCTCTTCTTTGTGGGCTTATAACTTAAAAAGTGTTGGGCTTTTGGTCTTCAATAAATATACTAATGGGCTTATCCGGCCTATTAGATGGGTGCGGGAGGGCCCATTAAGTATTCTTCGATGTCGGCTCCGGTTTTGACTATTGACTTTTTCTGGGTTGACTTTGACTTTGACTTTTTGGTCTTTGGCTTCGATTTGACTTTGTCTTTTCTATGCTTTACCATTCCGTGCTTGGTTTTAGTTCGTTTTTGCTTGGTTTTTCGTCCTTTTGTCGGATATCCGTTTCCTGCACAAAATAAGTGAAAACATACAAATACAATGTATTTTTGGTCATTTAAGTCCGGTTTTAATGGTGAAAGGTATGTGTAATTAAACGCATACCATTATCCTAATGCTACTTGTACAGATGTCAGCAGATGTTGCACGGGGTCACGGCGGTGACGGTGGCGGTGATGATCGTCCCCCTCCACACCAGATACCCACCGGTTGTGGGGGTTGCTTGGGCAACCGAGGTAAGAATTTCTGGATTATTGTAATACAAGCATAAACTTGATACATTGAATTTGCTTGCCTTGAATTTTTATGACTTTATCACTCACTTGATTTTGCAGGTAAGGGCACCCGAAAACCCAATTTGGGTGGCAGGAGAGCGGGCAGGCTGCATACCCGCCAGGAGACCCGGAACCTCGGGTTAAAGGCCATCACGGATAAAAGTGGCCCCGTCCCGATCCGGTTTGAGTTTGGCGATAGAGAGACCCTGATGCCTCTCGGTGACCATGCGGCTCATTGGGCCAACTACCTTGGGGAGCTCGTTAGGGAGTTGCCGTTGCACCACCCTTCTTGGCGCCAAGTGCCGCCAGAGCAGAAGGCGGGGGTCATGGCAAAGATTGGGGTAAGTTATTTCATTATCCTTTTATGTTTATTTCACTATCGTGTTTATTTATTTAATTGTGTATATTTATCTAAATTCGTTTATTTATTTATATCATATAAATAAATAAACAAATTTAGATAAATATATAAATTATATCTCTAACTCTGTCTTGTTGTGTTTATTGATTGCAGGCCCACGGTTTGACAGCGTCCGCCACTTGGAATTCCGATCGCTGGCCACAAATCTATGCGGCCATCCAGCAGCATCTACAAAAGATCTACAATGGCAAGAAGGCTGCTCTTAAGGAAATGTATTGGATTCATGACTCGGACGGGACTTACGACCCAGAGCGCATCAGACAAATACGTCCCTCTCACATTTCCGAGGTAGATTGGGATGCGCATATTGCATTTTGGAATGATCTCAAGAACCTTGCCCGGGATGCCCAAAATAAACAAAACCGGGCAAAGAGCACGGTCGTATGCCCACAGGGATCCCGGTCTATTGCCGCCCTTCGAGATATGCATGTAATAAACATTATAATTATTTTACACACACACACACACACACACACACACACACACACACACACACACACACACACACATATATATAATTAACGCTTTGGTGTGTTGTGATTTGTCGTTTTTAATTTGTTTCATCTTATATACTTGTGTATGTGCAGATGGAGAGCTCTGCTACTCGAGAGTACCCGTCACTGATCCACACCTTCTTCTTGACACATACTGTTGGCGGCGTATTCTTGAACGCTGCGGACAAAGCTCTATATGTAAGTTTTGTTTCAAAACACGCACTTTAATGATTTGTCGAGAAATAATGTAGTAACTGACTAATATATTAACTATCTTGTATTTTTGTGACTACATAGGATGATATGTTGAGGCTACAGGGTCTAGGCTACAACACCCCCTCGGATGTGCCCTACACCGAGGATGAGATCATGGCCATTGTTCACAGGGGCAAGCAGCGGGGGCACATTCCCGGTGTTGGTAGGGTTTTGCCGGGACAGGGCACGGTCATTCCTCCCTCGCCTTCATGCACGCACTCCTCCGATGTCGCTATGCTCAAAAAGAGAGAGAAGGTGCTAACGAAAAAGCTGAACATGTTCATGAAGTTATTTAGGAGTGACGACAAGTTTTCCCAGATGCTTACGCAGCTTGAGTCACAGCCTGAGTACGGTGGTGGCAGCGGGAGTGGCGGGTGCGGGGATGATGAGCCGGGAGATGATGAGGACGGCGGCGAGGATGAGGACGATAGTTAGGAGATGTTGGGTAAGTATATGCTATTTTGTGTCTTGAAGTATATATTGACGACCCTTATGTGAACATTTGTTTCCCCGTACGTTTAGAACATGTTATCTAGGTGAATATTGACTTGTATCTTGCGGATAATGCAAGTTTTGTGACTTCGTCACCCGTTTTGTAGACTATATTGTGTTTATTCGGATTTGGACCCATTTAGCTTTATTATATCAAATGCGTTGATCGTATTGTGTTTTGGTACAAGTTGTAATGTATTTGGGTAGATTCTATATTGGTTTATACAGGTTTGAGTATTGGTAGATTTTTTCCGAAAAAATTCTAAAAAAATCCGGAAATAGCCTGCTGTGCAGGCTGTTCCCAAAAAAAATTGCAGACCTTTCCCGGGCGACATGTCGCCGGGGAAAGGTGAAACCAAAAATTTATTGCAGAGCTTTCCCGGGCGACATGTCGCCCGGGAAAATAAATCATTGCAGTATTTTCCCGGGCGACATGTCGCCCGGGAAAAGAGTCACCAAACGACAAAATTCTATCTATCGTTGACAAGTCAAATTATTTAAATCATTTTCCTGGGCGACATGTCGCCCGGGATTCTTCCTAATTAATTAATTAATTAATCAAATATCAATACTAATTATTCATTTTATAAAATAACAATCCCGGGCGACATGTCGCCCGGGAAAACCCTCCATCGTGGCACTTAATTGTTTGACTGAAACTATGTGGGCCCGGCGTTGTCGCCCGGGTAAGTCGCTCGGGAACGTATCCCCATCGAGCTTTTCCGTTCGACTTATCCCGGGCGACATGTCGCCCGGGAAACCTATCCCCAGCGACAAGTCGCCCGGGATTTTCCGGATTTATCGCTGGGAAAAATGGTAAATGTTGTAGTGCTTACATACATTACCCTCACTCACTTCCCCCTTTATAAAACAATATACAACGTTTATTATCTTTAAAACAATATTCCAGCTTAAAACATAATTATTTATGATAACTAGTAAAGATTAAACACTGATCTAAAGAATAGAGCATAAGGATAAAAGGGATATTCGTAACGAATTTAAAGTATATGTGAGCATATCTCGAAGTACGAAAAGTATATTTTGTCAAAACACGTGTGGATGTGCATGTCAAAATAGTTATCACGAATTCACGATAGCAATATAAAATACGTATATTTTTCTTTTGTGGCACTCACAAATGCACATGTTTTTCTAAGATCTTTCACTAGCACATTTGCACTTGCCGTCCTGGAAGCATTCTCTGTACTTTTGCGTTTTACCCGAGAATAAAGGTAAGATTTGTCTACATTCTACCTCCACATACCCTACTCTGACGGAATTGAGTATGTTGTTGTTGTAATATCAAATACGTAATCATCTCCACAACAATTTGATTGAGAAACTTATCACACAACAAGATGTATCATTGAAACATGAGCCTTTTGATACAACTACACTTTGCACTCTTATAAATTACAAATTATGTCATTTTGATTTCATGGTTTTACTTTTGGTCTTTCGTGCCAAATAATTTCACCAGAGATTCATTCTTTAAAAAAACAATTGAAATATTATAGACATGCCTAATTTTCTGATTGCAAAAGTTTATTGATTTGTGCAAAAGTGTGTCATTTTGTTTCAATAAACAAAATACGAACACGCATTGTAGGCTTATAATTAGGTATGCTTTATTAGATGGCTAAGTTATGTCAACGGTCAACGGTCAACAGTCAACAGTCAACATAATTTAGCCATCTGTCTTTACATGGTATCGGAGCTTTAGGTTCTAACCCAACACAAAATAGTTGTCCTCTGTTCATCGGCTACTCGTCGATGATTCGAAGGGATCCCGACCTATTTACTTTTTTCGCTTTATAATTTTGTGTTTTAATAGTCTTTTTTATCCAAGTTAAATAAAAACCGTAGAAAACCAAAAACTATAGCCGTCATAACACTTCTCATACATGTTGATTTAACCATCAACAAAAAAATTGTGTCATCAGCATTACTCTTTGTTTTACCGCCGGAGATGATTGTCGTTTTTTCACAAATAGTTGGTCGTAAAATTGTTGTTCCTACCTAAAGGCAAACCAAGCCATGACGTAAAAAAAACGTCACGCAAAGGAAGAAGCCGCAAGCGATAAACAACTATGCCGCAAAATACAGTTATGATTCTGTTCCAACAAAGAACAACGAAGATGACAGAAGAAGATAAGAAGAAGCGGCTTTCAACATATGTTCCAGTTTGTCCGTTTGAAAGTCTGTCGCTCAAACTGCGGGGGAGTATTAGATGGCTAAGTTATGTTGACTGTTGACTGTTGACCGTTGACCGTTGACCGTTGACTTATTCGGCCCAAACCTAATTGTGGGTTTGGGTCCATTATGTTTTAAGGTTTGGATTGCTTACTTATTAAGCTATGCATTTAGTATAAATACATAACCAATCTTCATTATGTAATCACAAAAACACAATCAATAATATATTATCTTTGCTATTTCACATGCTTCTAGTCCTCCTACCAAATCCGTGCATCCCTTCATTATCGTTTGTTTGCTAGCGTTAAATGTCACCATGTGTCTTGCACGCGAAGGCAACATAGTTTATAAATTTTTCCAAAAGTGAATAATTGCATATATATTTTTCGTACAAGTTTTCGATGCACATGATACAATGATTTGTATGCATGTTTTGTATATGAATTACATTTGCAGGAAGGACCGAAAGTGAAATTTTCAAAATTCGATGACAGAATTTGTAATTTGCTCTTCTTATAAACCACTTTATAAGGACGATAACTATAAATTTGAATTATTAATGTCTATATAGTATATTTTTAAGCTTATCATCACAAAATAATTTTCTTATCAGATACGAACTAGTATAGGGTTTTCACCTATAAATACAGCCCCCAACAACTCCCACATATTCTCATTGCGTACGTGACTTTATCGCAGCTTTCAGGTATATTTTTAATCACTACGTACGATATTATGCATGTTACTAATGCTAGTTGTTTTAATGTTTTTGTTGTACTTCAAGTGTTTATTTGTGATTTTTGCATGCATGGTTGATTGTGTTATTCATCGACCGTATTATTGTTATTGTTGATCGTACGTTTTACATGCATGCCTACGTAAGAATGTCATGTTAATTGCTACGTACTAGTTTAAGTCGTGTTACTAATTTTGCATGCATAATTGTACGTCTTATAGATGAGATTGTTATTGTGTATGCATGTTGATTGATGAACACATGCGAACGACTAATTGTAGAGCTGTAGAATATGATTTATTGTTAATCAATGTTTAGTTGTCGAATAAAGCTGATTTTATGTTAATCGATGTTATCTTGTATGCTTAACTGTGTAATAGGTCGTATAGTTGTTATTGTTCATTGTTTAACCTGTGAACGTTCGTTTTGATGTTAAGCAGTTCTAGGGGATGTTTGAATTACCTTATCAAAAACCTTATGATCGAGCTTATTCTTTGCAAAAACACGCCTTTTTAAATAGTTTTGGATTAGCTTATGTGGTACTATTAAACTATTAATTACAATATTGGTAAAACTGTAGTAAAGGCCAACACCATTATAAACATGTATGAGGTTATCAATGTAGAAGATGAATATAGAGATGTAAATAAACTAAATAAGCTAGATAAACTGGTGAAAGAAGGCTTAATTAAAAACCTATTTTGAGCTTAAATAAGCTAACGCAATTGGAGGTCCCATACGAGCTTAAGCGTATCAAAAACCACCTTTATGAGCAGATCCCAAACATCCCCTATTATGATCTTATGAAACTCATATCACTTGGTTTAGTTAATTGTGTTGAATTGAAATTGTTAATCGTGGACTTTAATTTAGCATCGAACATCAATACAACATAATAATTTTTAAGCTTAGCCGAGTAGCCGCATTATTTTTCTTCTTACTTTGTTTATTATGATGTTGGAGTGTTTGAAATTATGTAACATAGTGTGGTACATTTAGCTGATCTGCGATTATTTTTGAACGTAGGTTCATCTTGTCGATTCTGCTGGATAATATTGGATTTACGAAAGAAAATAGAAAAAATGTCTAAGATGAAGGAAAGTACTGATGATGTTTCTGATCAAGACAGAGAGCCATTTGTTGAGACTGACCCGTCAGGAAGATTTGGTCGGTACCCTGAACTTTTAGGCTCCGGTGCTATGAAAAATGTCTACAGGGGATTTGATATGGAAGAAGGGAGAGATGTTGCTTGGAATCAGATAAAAATGAAGATGTTTGATGGAGACGACTATGCTAAAAAGAGACTATATTCCGAAATTAAACTGCTAAAGACTATGAGGAACGAAAACCTGATAGTTCTTTATGGTTTCTGGAGGGATAATGAGAAAAACCACTTGAACTTTATTACCGAGGAATGCGTATCAGGAAATCTTAGAGATTACAGAAACAAACACAAGCGTGTGTCCTTAAAAGTCTTAAAGAAGTGGTCAAGACAGATTCTGAAAGGCTTGGATTATTTGCACACCCACGAGCCATGCGTCATTCATAGAGATCTCAACTGCAGCAACATCTTCATCAATGGGAATACTGGAAAGGTTAAGATTGGTGACTTTGGTTTAGCATCGATGGTAGGAAAGAGCCACATGGCACATTCCGTGATAGGGACACCAGAGTACATGGCACCCGAGCTCTACGAAGAGAATTACAATGAGTTAAATAGGGATGCAATAAGCAAGGGAGAGCTAGGATATATGTGGTTAAATAGCATGGATTTTGTTAAACCGTGATGATAAAAGACTTCACTAGGATGATGCAAACTCACCTTTATAGGAAGATAGGATTGGAGATTGTCAAATACGATGAAGGGTTTATTCATACTCCAAATACCTCACCTCATCCACTTCTAAGTCACCATCAACCTTGAGTTGAAGTACCTACCCTCTTGTCTTGCCTACTTCTCACCTCTCAAGACCTTTTCTAAACTATCCCAGAAACACACAATCATCTTCACCTTTATTTCTCATATATTATCCTCATACCTCAAACCTATATACTTGGAGCACCTATCCTCTTCTCATTCCTCCAACATATATACCCGGAGCACGTACCCTCTTCTCATGTCTTCTTTACAAACCTCCAACCTATATGCTCCAACCATAATCCACACTATACCTTTTTGCTTCGACAAAAGGGGGAGAAGGGAGTGTAAACGAGTAACTTTTAAACTCTACTATGTGCTATAGTTTACATAGTTTGTCATCATCAAAAAGGGGGAGATTGTTAGTGCAAATATTACGATATTTAATCTATACGATCTCTTTATGTTTTGGTGATGACAAACATGTAACTTGTAATACATAACGTAAAGTACGCAAGTTACTCGTAATCACAAATCATCAATGCATACATATCAACAACACTCTATGTCTCAAGTCTGCATCAACACCGACATTTGTTTGCACCCGATGTAAATCACATAAGGTATGTACAAACAAATTAAACTTGTAGGATGATCAAAGAAAAATATTTTTTTCTTAACCATTACATTTCTACAAAAGTATTTTTCACAAAAATAAATAAACACAAAATACTTTTTAATAAAAGAAATGTTTTATTTAAATATAAAATTTGAAATCTGGTTTTCCCCTCAAAATGGAAGCTTCTATACCAGATACAACATTCCCCACAAAAAGACAAAAAAGGGAGCGGAGTCTAGGCGGCGGCCCCCTTATAGGCCTGGCGGCCCCCTTATATATAAGGGACCACCGGGACCGCCGTTGCCAGACTGTCAGCTTTCAGCTCCTATAAATAGTGGGTCATCTCCAACTGATTTTATAACCCTTTTGCACGATTTTCTTTCAGTTCTTTCTCTCTCTAGATCTCACTAAATCTCTCTAAATCTTTGATCATTCAACTTGGTTAATCTTGTTTAAATGTGATCAAATCTTCTATCCTTTCCTTCTTCCCTCAAGTGCAAGAGAAGAACTTCGGTCATCTTCAAGATCCGAAGTTATGTAGTCTAGTTAGTACATTTGTAACATTTGTTACATATAGATCGAGTCCATGTCTTCCAATCTTTAGTAGTGTGTAGATCCAAATGATGTGTATATTTGGATGGGTTGATTGAGGGTTGGTTAGTATTTTAGGCCTTAAATTGGTGAAGTGGTAGATTGGTTCTAGCTAAGATTAGGACTCGACGTTTAGCTTAGTGTCGGAAAATAATGTAAGCGACGCGGTTTATGTGTTTAGGCCATAAAACACAAGGTTTGTTATGTTGGGCCACAAAACATAACGGGTTTGGTTGTACCCGAAGAAGGACTCGACATCTAGCTTAATGTCGGAAAATAATGTAAGCTTTGGTATAAGGTTTTCTCCGCCGAAAGGGAGCTTGTTGATTAGTGAAGTAACTCTCGAGTTGGATACTCGAGGAGTGGAGTAGGGCGAAGAGGAGCTTCGTGACCGAACCACTATAAATCACCGTGTCGGTTTGCATTTTTTTTTACCTTTCGCTTTACTTATTTATTTACATTTACCGCTTTACTTTTATACTTGCATTGTGCTCATGATTGTGTGAATGGTTGTGTATATCTTGTTAGTTAAGGTTTTGTAAATCTTTGTGCTAAATATTGTGAGTATGGTTATATTGTTAGAATATGCGTTGGCTATTGTAAACATATTATCGACACTTTTTATACTGAGTCAAACTTGATAGAGTAATTGATACAAAAGATTTAAAGTTTTTAATGGAAAACGTGTGCAAACCAAGTCACGAACAAAGTGAATGTCAATCTCAATATGCTTAGGGTATTGTTATCTTTTTTCTTCCACATGGATGTATGGTGAACCTTTGCCTTTTTAAATATTTTAAAAAATATATTTTAAAACTTTTTTTAACTTTTTTTTATTATTATTATTTTTTTTTAATTTTGAAAAAAATTTAAAAAAAGTATGGCCTCATTTTTTACTAAAAAAATTGTAAAAATTAAAAAATTATATATTAAAAGATAATTTTTAAAATTTTCGTACGTTATTTTTCCGTTTAGGCCAAAATATCGCCTTATTTTTACTTGGTAAAAAAAATTTAATTTCCTATGTAAAAAAAATTTCATACGTTATTTTTTCTTTTTCATACAAAATTTTAATTTTTTTCGTACGTTATTTTTCCGTTTTCCGCCCGCAAAATAAACGTTATATTATTTCATCCCTCCGTTCTAAAACGTATCAAAACGAAGAAAAACATATAAAAATATATAATAACGTAAGAAAACGGATAATATCTTTTTTTTACTTTTTTACACAAATGAAAAATAACGTACGAAAAATAGCTTTTTTACTTGGTAAACGAAAACATATAAAAAATGACGTTTTTACTTGGTAAAATAACGTATGAAAGAAAATTTCCGTAGGAAATTAAAGAAAAATTCGTAGGAAATTAAATTTACTTTTTACTAAGTAAAAAATGAGGCCATACTTTTTTTATCAAAATTAATTTTTTTTAATTAAAAAAAATAAGAGTAAAAAAAGATTAATTTTAAAAAGAAAATATATTTAAAAAGGCAAAGGTTCACCAAAAATCCATGTGGAAGCAAAAAAAGACAACAATACTCTTCCTGTTAGACCCACGTTAGTACTTAACGGGAAAAAGATTTGTACCGTTCGTCCTCAGGATGTATGGTGCCTCATTTTACTAACGGAGGGATGAAATCTGCGCGAAGTATTAACGAGGGACGTGTGATGAACATTTCGTAAACCATATGGATGTATTTTGCACTTTATTCTGATTTGTTCAACGTATGAGTGGTATGGTTGATATATACATTATACGCTTCAACGGACGAGTCGATATGTTATTGTTTTTACTTTAGACGTTCATCGGATGATCGATATGTTATGGTTTATACATTAGACGTTCAAGGGACGAGTCAGATATGTTTATGATTATACATTTAGACGTTCAACGGACGAGTCGATATGTTATGGTTATACATTAGATGTTCAACGGACGAGTCGAAGATGTTAGGGTGTATACATTAGAGAGGTTCAATGTAGGTGTCGGTATGGTTTATGGTTTAATACATTAGACGTTCAACGGGACGAGTCGATATGTTATGGTTTTATTACATTAACGTTAAGACGGACGAGTCGATATGTTATGATTATTACATTAGACGTTCAACGGGATAGTCGATATGTTATGGTTGTAATTAGACGTTTCTTCGGACGATTAGTCGATATGGTATGGTTATACATGAGACGTTCAACGGATGAGTCGAGATGGTTAGGGTTATCATTAGAGGTTCAACGTATGAGTCGGTATGGTATGGTTATACATTAGACGTTCAACGGACGAGTCAGATATGTTATGTTATACATTAGTCGTTCAAAAGCGAAACAAGTTAGATATGTTATGATTTATACATTAGTACGTTCAAAACGGACGAGTCGATATGTTTGTATGGTTGTACATTAGACGTTAAACGGACGAGTCGATATGGTATGGTTATACTATTAAGGTTCAACGGAACAGAGTCGAGATGTTTAGGGTTATCATTAGAGGTTCCAATGTAGGTGTCTGGTTTATGGTATGGTTATACGTTAGACGTTCATAACGGACGAGTCGATATGTTATGGTATATTCTTAGACGTTCAACGGACGAGTCGATATGTTCTATGATTATACATTAGGACGTTTCAACGGACAAGTCAGATATGTTTTATGGTTGTACATTAGACGTTCAACGTGACGAGTCGATATGGTATGTTAAAAATTTGACGTTTCAAGGACGTGTCGGAGATGTTAGGGTTCTTATACAATTAGAGGTTAACAGTATGGAGTCCGGTATGGTATGGTTATACATTGACGTTAATGGACGAGTCGATATGTTATGGATATACATTAGCCGGTTTCAACGGACGAGTCGATTATGTTATGATTATTCATTAGGGGGGGGGGGGGGGAGGAACGTTCAAAAAAAACGGACGAGTTGGATATGTTTATGGTTGTTAAATTAGCGTTCAACGGACGAGTACGATATGGTATGGTTTATACATTAGACGTTCAACGACGAGTCAAGATGTTAGGGTTAGACATTAGAGGTTCATCGGACGGAGTCGATATGTTTTGATTTATACATTAGACGTTCAATGGACGGTCGATATGGTTATGGTTTTACATTAGACGTTCAATGGATGAGTCGTTATGTTATGAGTATACATTAGTCGTTCAACGGGACGGAGTCGATATGTTTATGGTTGTACATTAGAAGTTAACGGAGGTTCAATTATGGTACTGGTTTTACATTTGACTTCACCGGACGATAGTCGATATGGTATGGTTATACATTAGACGTTCAACGGACGAGTCAAGATGTTAGGGTTTTCTTACATTGAGGGTTCAACGTTATGAGTGGTTATGGTATGGTTATACATTTGTCGTTCAACTGACGGTCGTCGAGATGTTAGGGTTGATAACATTAGAGGTTCAACGGGACGAGTCGATATGTTATTGATTATACATAACGTTCTACGGACGAGTCGATCTGTTTGGATGTACTTAGACGTTCAACGGAACGAGTCGATATGGTAATGGTTATACATTAGACGTTCAACGGCGAGTCGAGATGTTTAGGGTTATACATTAGAGGTTCAACGTGAGTCGGTATGGTTATTGTTATAATTTAGAACGTTCAAACGGAACGAGTGTAGATATGTTGATGGTTATACTATTAGACGTTCAACGGACGAGTAGATTATGGTATGATTATACATTAGAGTTTCAAACGGACGAGTCGATATGTTATGTTTGTACATTAGGACGTTCTACGGATGGAGTCAATGAGTATGGTTATACATTAGAGTTCAACGGACGAGTCGAGATGCTGGGTTATACTAGTAGAGGTTCAACGTATGAGTAGGTATGTATGGGTTATACATTAGGACGTTTAAACGGACGAGTCGATATGTATGGTTATACTTTAGACGTTCACCGGACATAGTAGATAGGTGTATGATTATACATTTGACGTTCAATTGATGTGTCGATATGTTATGGTTGTACATTGACGTTCAACAGACGAGTCGATTGGTATGGTTATACATTAGACGTGTCAACGGACGAGTCGAGATGTTGGGTTATACATTAGAGGTTCACGTAGGAGTCGGTATTGTATGTTATACATTGACGGTTCACGGACGAGTCGATATGTTATGGTTATTGCATTAGATGTTCAACGGACGAAGTCGAATATGTAATGATTATACATTGACATTCAAAGGACGAGTCGATATGTTATGGGTTGTACATAGACGTTTCAAAAGGACGAGTCTATTATGTATTGTTATAATTAGACGTTCAACGGACGAGTCGAGTTGTTAGGGTTATAATTAGAGGTTCCAAATCGTATGAGTCGGTATGGGTTTGGTTATAATTTTAGAAGTTCAACGGACGAGTCGATATGTTATGGTTTAAATTAGACGTTCAACGGAGGAGTGATATCGTTATGAGTTTTACATTTAGACGTTCATTACGGAAAGAGTCGATAGGTTATGATTATACATTAGACGTTCCACGGACGAGTCGATATGTTATGGTATATAATATAGACGTTCAACGGACGAGTGCGATTTGGTATGGTTATTCTTAGACGTTCAACGGTACGAGTCAAGATGTTAGGGTTTATACATTAGAGGTTTATTCGTTGAGTTGTTTATGTTATGATTATAACATGAGACGTTCATATGGACGAGTCGATATGTTATGTCTTAATTAGGACGTTCAATGGACGTGGCAATATGTTATGATTATACATTAGACGTTCAAATACGGACGAGTCGATATGTTATGGTTTGTACATTAAAAGTTTCATACGGACGAGTCGTGTTATGGGTAGGTTATCATTAGAAGTTCAACGGACGGTCGATTGTATGGTTATACATTAGACGTTCAACGGTCGAGTCAAGGATTTAGGGATATACATTAAGAGGTTCAAAGTATGAGTCGGTATGGTATGGTTATACATTGAAGTTCAAAGGACGGAGGCGAGATGTTCGGGTGTTACATTAGAGGTTCAACGGACGAGTGATATGTTATGATTTTACATTATAGTTCAAACGGACGAGTCGATATGTTATGGATGTACTTAGACGTTTCAACGGGACAGAGTCGCTATGTATGGTATACATTAGTACGTTCAACGGACGAAGTCGAGATGTTAGGGTTATACATTAGAGGTTCAAAAACGTATGAGTCGGTATGGTATGGTTTTACATTAGACGTTCAACAGACGAGTCGATATGTTATGGTTATACATTAGACGTTCATCGGACGTGTTCGATATCGTTATGATTATCATTAGACGTTCAACGGAAGGGTCGATATTGTTATGGTTTCTACATTAGACGTTCAACGGAATCGATGTCGATATTATATCACCCTGTGTTTTTCTAGTCTTTGACGACGTTCAATAAATGTGCTCATTTATTTTTATTATTGTAGTGTTTACTTAAAAGTGTTAACGATATGTTAAAATCGCGTATCAGCCAAAAAAATTAGCGTTCAATGTAAACGAGGCACCAAACAATTAAATGTTTACATCATCAGGGTTATATTATTATTTTGAGAATAATTATTAATCTTTGTTCATTTTATTGTTATCGGATACGTTAAGTGTAGAGTTTCGCGATAATTTGCGTTTTGCACTCCCTGGACACCACGAAAAACTTTCTTACGCTTCTAAATACAAATACCCACTTTTATACCCAATAAATAAAAGTTACATTAAATATATCATATTATCCTTGTTTTGCCGGAATTCATACAACAGATATGAATATTATAATGTGAATTCTGGATAAGTCTTGCACTTGGTAAAATGACAACCTTACTTCATTTAATGATGCTCCATACCTTGCTTACTTGACTAAGGGACCATCCCTAAAGGCCATACCATTGTTCCTTGACTAGCTATGCATCTCTTTTGACTGCTTCTTTCCTTATATACAGCATACTAGAAAGAGGTAACACATATACACAAAACACTTGGTAAAAATTTACAAAACCTCCTCCCTTGTCTCTCCATATGCTACGGCACAAAGCAACACACCACACAAACCCATATCAAATTTTCTACAACCCATACCCTTCTATATACACATATTCTAAGATATTCTAAGGTATATCCATAAAAGCATTTGGCTAAGCATTTCCAAGTATATCAGTAGAAAGAATGCTAGGGTTTTCATATTAAGAAAAGCTAGGGTTTCTTTGTGCAAGCTTTGGTTTTGTGATTAAACAAGGGTTTATCACTTGTTCATCATCACCATCATTCATCTTAAGGTCCACTTGAACTCTTTATATTCTTGTAACTTTCATTTTATAAGTTTTCATGCATGTGTAATTTCTATTTTTAGCTTAAATCACCATTTAGGAGTTTATCAAGAAAATGAGGTTTTCACTTGAAATGATCATATGGCGATGACATTTTATATATGTGGAGTTGTTTACATATATCATGTTAAAGTGATGGTAAAATGTTTTGTTTCATTTCGGTGTTGGAGTAAACATGAATATGAGTAAATTAGGGTTTTCGTTACTTCATAATATGTTTCAACTTAAAGATAATACTTAGTCATGTTATAATGATTATGGATCTTTTATCAAGTTAATATAACACTAAAATAAAGTCTATGAAAGAAATTGCACTTGTACACACTTGGTTATATGTAAAAATGATTTATTACAAAAACTAGTAAATTAGAGATTTCTTAAGTAAAGTTAGATCTTAAGTATTATCATAAATTAATTAACCTTGGTAACTTGGACACTTAAGGACTATTATGGACAAATGAGACATCACATATGTATGATTTATAAAGTATATGATATATGAGACTTGTGGTAAAATACAAAAGTAATAAAGTATAAAGAAAAGATCAAAAAAATGGGATCTTATCAAACATGCTTAACATTCTGTCCCCAAATCCGTTTTTTATTACTACTCATTTTTAATATTTTTACAAGATTTTTTAAGAATTCACGGACGATGCCGAAAAAAGTAAGAAACTTGTTAAACGGATTAATAACGAAAAAGTTACGTTAAAAACGAGTTATACGTTAATAAACGATGTCGTAAGTAAATTTTTATAAAAAATTTTTATAAAAATTACAAACAGCAAGGGTTAGTATTTTTAACAAAATAATACACATTTTTTTAGTGATTCCAAAATGATAAGGAATCGTAATTTTTCAATTTAATAAGAACGAGTTATGTGATTTCGCAAGTTTACGACAATTAATACTTTATAAAAAACTATTTTTATAAAATTACTATTCCATGACAGAAAGTTATATTTTTGTAACCTCATAAATAATATAGATCTTTCAAATACGAGACCGTCATCGAAGAATCATTAAAAACGGAGCTAAACGAATATAAAATACGACCTTTACGGGTTTTACGACGAACAAATACGTTTTTTATAAAAGCTCAAGTCTGATTATTTGTGAACAGGTTAAAGGTACTGTTCACAGTAGGTCCGAAATTCCTAAAATATACAATTTATGATACTCGTCTTGATACGAAAAGATGGACATAAGGAAACGCGAGAATCGGGTTTTAAACGCGAAAGTTACGCGTTTTTACTTAAACGGTAATTTAACGTTTTTTTACTTATTAAAACACCAATTTTCCAAAAACCATTAGTTGGTGATTGAGTATATAGGAATATTATGTGTTATCAAGTACTTATATTACTAGGGAGTTCATAATGAGGGCCTCTTAGGATGGCGTTTCGACGAGTTGTTGGATTTACGATTTAAAGGTGTCCTAACTCCTCGAACGTCATGGTCATGACTCTTTTATTTTGTTAGGCCCGAACGATAGTACAATGTAAAAACTATTAGATTTTATTCATGTTGTGTTGTAGGACTAAGTACTAAGTACTTACAATGACCTTAATTTACTTAGGTTGAATTGATCAATTCGCGTGTCGCCTGTTATTTGTGATACACTTAGCTTTACTCACTCAAGGTGTTTTCATAGCCCCACGTTTTACTTGTACTTTTGTTTCTATAAAGGGTTTTGGGGTGAAAAACATACAATGTTTTTTACAAACTGGGACACAAGTGGTTAAGTTTCACATTATGTTACATGTTGCCTAAGTAGCGTTAACCCAAATATGAGCTCCATTAGCATGAAATGTTAAATTTTTCTGAGCGCGGATGTTATATAAATAGATTATTGGGTTTGACAACCCGTTCGGGTGGAGTAGCTATCACCAGTGATACGAGAGATTATTACCCATGTCGACATAGGATGTTGCGGGTTATAAAAATCACCACGGGCAAACGGCAATTATTTTGGCATACATACATGTAAGCATCAGTTGTCATGAGCTTAGGAGCATCGTAATTACATTTATATGATATCTGACAATTTTCATGTTGCATTATCATACACTTGATGAGATCTTGTACGGTCTACAATATTATGAATTTATCAAACTATGAATTCCCAAAATTATTGTTGACTGTTTCTAAAAGCACTGTTTTTCAGGGGGATAATAGCACAAGGTGCTGATGGCTATCTATTGGTGGTTTTGATTTGGATGTCATGCATTCAAAGATTTTGTCGCATTTCATTTTGTGTATTGTTTATGGGCTAAAATCTTTGTATTTTGAATCAACGTGAACAAGTTAAGCTTCGAGCTTATGTAATAATTCTTTGCTTATAATCCAATGTTGTTTTTCAAACGACTTTTTGGTCGTTTTTTATCTCTTTGTGTTGTTGATTTCATGAAAGTAAACACGCCCGGACCCATATTCCCGCTGCGACCAATTTGGGGGTGTTTAAAGATTGGTATCAAGAGCAAAGGTTTTAGAGAACCAGGTCAAATGTTTTTGTGGCTATAAAACGTTTCAAACAACGGAATTCCATACATGGGTTTTTACACGGGAAATAATATGCTGCATACATTCATTGAATACACTACGTGTTGCTTTAGTTGGTTGGACTAGATGCATTAATAATTGATATACGTGTTATTTTATAGTACGTATATTTCTATGAGGGTTATTGTAGTATATACAAAGATGAGTTTGTATTCTTTGGAACAACTCTACAATATTTATATAATGTATTTTATATAAATAGGGGAATATGTCTTTAGGCAAGGGTAGTCGATAAGCTCTGTAGGTCCTAAGCGCTACCTAAACTTAAGACTATCGGAATATGATTTACTTACCATCATTCCATTTATGCCATAAGTGTTATCGTATCTACCTTACCAGCTTTTATAAATATATTTTATATAAGTTAAGTTGTGCTCCTGCAAGAGGTTATGTTTTCATTATTGCTGAAGTTTCCTACACGTTGTTTTTATTAATTCGAGCCATGGAGATTCCATTGAGCTTCTGATGAGGAGCTAGAGGACTAATGAAGGATCAGACTTTACTCTGCTGATGCTCTCACCTACTGCCTTCATCACCAGGACTACATTGCTGTCTCTATCCGAAGAGGATAAGGAGGGACCCTGAGGAGGATCCTGCTGACCATCCTGCCGACGGATGAGACAATTATGATAATGGTCATCTGATGATGACAACGATAATGATTGATGGTGTGAAGGATAAGGAGGGACGAGGAGGAGGAGGGCACCTAGCTCTAGTCGACCACTGCTCATACTGTACCTACATGTATGATCCTATCCCTCAAGTGAGGACTGCAGAGGCAATTACGACTGATGAGTCTGCTCCTAGGCCACCCACACCATATCATCTTGTCTTTTAAGACCAAATCCCGTACAGTACGGATGTCTATTTAACACCATACTCCACGATCACCATCTGCTAAGGCAGGCATTACGAGATGTTGCATTTACATACCGTCATCATTCACACCACCAGAGAAATGGGAGTCACTTAAAGATAACATAAGAGTCTAGCATCTAGAATCTTGAGAGGCACCATGGCCATAGGACAAATTGATTTGTCAGTGTAGCTCATTTTGTATCTACCACTTAACGTGAGGTATTACTCGGTTTGTAGTGTTAATTAAAAGCTTGTATGTACTCTTTTACTCATGTTAAAAATGATGTATTAAGTATTAACTTACGCTGTTGGTTATGATCATGCTACTGGACGATGGGGATTTATTTATGCTATGGTTGCTGTTATCTTATATCTATGCATAACGTGGTCTCACCTTACCTACTTGTAGGGATCACGGAGTGTCATGATTTTCCCTTGAATGAAACTTCATATACATTTTGTTCCCTGTGACTTTCAGGAAACAATGACAACTGTTGATCAAGGGATGAGTGTTGAGGAAATTGAGCGGGTTATAGCCGAGCGAGTGGCTAATGCTATCGAGGCTATTGCCATTTATGAGACGAAAACCAACATGGCCCGTAAGTCAATAAGCCAGACCGAACAACAAGAATGCAAGGTAGCAGAGAATGCTAACAACAAGAGAAAGTGGGAAGGAAATCACAATGGGCAATGTACTGTAAAGTTCGGGAATTGCAAGAAGGTTGACCACATGACCCAGGATTGTAGGAATCCTGCTGCTGCTAGGAATCAACGAACTCACGATGTTTGTTATGGAGTGTGGAAGTCTGAGACACTTCAAGAGTGAGTGTCCAATAGTGAAGTTCCAGAAACGTGTGGATAAAAAGATCAGCACTCTTGCTAAACGCCAGACTGAGAACAAGAGGAAGTTTGAAAACACTTCCCGAAATAGTCAGAATCAACAACAACAACAACAAATCAAGAGGCAGAACATGGCAGGCATACATACACTAATGGATTGGTGATAAGAAACTTGATGGGGGAATCTAGACCCTGTGCTTAAGTGCCATTTACCACCATGACGGTTCCCGTGGCTCCAAAGTGCTATAAATGCAACAAATTTGGTCAAACATCGCCGTGAAATGTAGGGGGTACAGGAAATGCATTGCTGTTAATAACCAAAGGGTACTGTGGGACATGTCAGAAGATTATTTTTGGCTATGAATGTGGGAAACAAGGCACCAAGAGGGATTGCCAGAGCGAAAGAACCAAAGTTCATTAAAAACCAAATTGAAGGGTACTAGGCACATGGAGTGGTGATACCTTAAGAGGAGGAGGAAACCGATCAAGGCCCTAACAACATTAAGGTTGGATCGAAGCTTAAAAGGAAAGTTGGCTCGCTTGCCTAGCGAAACCTAAGTTGGAACTATCTTAACTTTATTTCTTAGGATGTTCTCGTTGTATTTCCTTAGAATCTCAGTTGTACGAATGATTTCAAATTATATATTATGAGGATTTCGTCAATATTAACTTAGGTTCCTTACTTTACTCTTACGAAACTACTCTCTCGAATATATGAAATTATAAAGTTATTTTGAACGAAATGTTGAAAGCATGTTTAGCCTCAATATATACGATGGTCTGATCAATTGGTATAATTCTGGAAGGTACATGCCGTGTAGTAGTCACTCTAAAAAACTCTTGTTAAGGAAGAAGAAACAATTTTCTACTTTTATCATGTTTTGTGTGAGTATTCATAGAAGCGTTTACTTTTGGAAATTGGAAATTAGTTAACCCTATCAAATATGCAGACCTTCACTCCGTCTTACTATAAAGTTGTCATAATCTTATACCAATCTTTAAGCCGATGATGCAAGACACATCACTATGTCGACCTAGGGAATAAACAATCCCATTATCGAATTTTTCTCGCCAGTAGAGAATCTCATAACAAAAAACCACCATTCAACATAAACTTAATACCAGTCGACTTGGGTTTGTTTTCCGTTGCTATAATCGGTATGATTGGTTGTCGATGTACCAAGCGGTAAGTTGTGTGTACGAGAAAATTGTCCAACATTCCCTGGAGGAAATGAAACCTTAATCATACTGGTGACGGAAAGTAAAACCGGGAATAGCGACACGAATGTAAATATCATTTCGTTGCATGGAAATCACAGATAGTACATGCGCAAAAAGGATTATCAATCTTTGTGGCCTGTCAATGCACAAGGAGGGTTAAGATAAGTCGCGTGAAGAAGCGATTTAGGATCTCACGTACCAATTAGTTCGAGACTTTCCGAAGTATTTCCCTGAGGACTTGCCGGGTACTTCCTCTGACTCGTACAAAGTGGAGTTTCAAATTTGTTTTAGGTACGGGTGCGGACACCTGTAGCACGGGCACCTTATCGATGGAGCCTTCTGAAATGATAAAGAGTTATCGAGAAACTGAAAGAGCTGTCCGATAATAAAGGCTTTTTAAGACCAAGTTCCTCATCCTTGGGGAGCTCGGGTCTTGTTTGGTACAAGAAGACAATGACGGATCATTCTGGGATGGTGCATTGTCTATCGGGAATGAATAAACTTAACGGTTGAGAACCGTATCCCCTCCCAAGATTTGATGAACTATGTTATCCAGCTCCATGGGTATTCGGTGTCTACTCGAAGATTGACTTAAGATCAGGTTATCACCAATTGAGGGTTCGGGAAGAAGACATTCTGAAGACTGCCTTCAGAACTCGTTATGGTCATTACGAATTTCAAGTTATGCCGTTTGGTTTGACAAACGCACCTGCTGTGTTTATGGACCTCATGAACCGAGTGTGCAAACCCTTTCTGGACAAATTCATAATTGTCTTTATTGACGATATTCTGATATACTCGAAGAACGAGAAAGAACACGAAGAACACCTTAAGCAGATCTTGGAATTGCTTAAGAAGGAGAAGTTGTATGCCAAGTTTTCCAAATATGAATTTTAGATTTCCAAGGTACAGTTCCTCGGTCATGTGATCGATAGTGAAGGAATTCATGTGGATCCAGCCAAGATTGAAGCCATTAAAGATTGGACATCTCCTAAGTCACCAACGGAGATTCGTCAGTTTTTAGGTCTTGCTGGTTTTACACGAGGCATTTCCATGAAACTTCAACCTTAACGACTAATGAAAAGATGTCATCTAGTCTCCTTAAATCCATATATCAGATGTTTGATACATCCGCCAATTTACTTTGTGTCATTTACTTTTAGAATGAAACTAGCATTGATCAATAATAAAGTTATACCCGCGGGTTTCATTGTCTAACACAAATTTGCATTGCATCTTCTGCGTTAACTTTATCGAGCTGCATTTGTATCGTACTTTGTTCAGATATGCAGCACTCGACACATGTTGTCGTGTTGATTTTCTACATCAATTAGCAGACTTTGGTGGTGGTTTTTGATAGATATATCGACGTCTAAGGTTGTAGATGAATGGGTCATCAACATAACTAGCACCACCCAGTTGAGTAAACATTAAAGGGTGGCCTAGTGGCAAGAGGGTTTGTAGCTATTACTCTAAAATGTGCAAGGTCTAAAGTTCAATTCGTGCTAGATACAAACAACTTTAAAGTGGTCACGCCAAACTCCTGAAAAAGAAGGACTTTACCTGATATCAGTAGTTCTATTTAAATAACAAAGACCAGTCATGAGTTGGATAACTTAGGCAAAAACAACAGGTTGAATCTAAGACGAGCTTCTCCCATGCATATAACTTTTATAATTGTCACATTAAAGCTAAAACGAATTGGCATTTAACTGGACGCCTTACAAGTTTAATTCAATGGTTGAACCAAAGCTGTTAAAAAAATTGTTGAACCAGTGGATGATATTATAACCGTAGTCACATGGAACGCGGAACGCTTCGGTACGGGATCGTGAAACGGGAAGGCGGTTCGCGGTGTCCTTAAAATCCGGTACGAGCGGGGGTAGGCTCATTTCGGTACGAGTGGGGGTAGGCTCATTTCGGTACGCTTCAGTTCGATCCGATTCGATGTACCATCTAATTCGGTACGATGTACCAAATTTGGTACAATGTACCATATTAGATTAAATGAATATTAAGTTCCTACACATTTTAATTACTTTTATAATTATTATCAAAGTCTAAATATGAGAAGTCTAGCAATTAAATTACAAAAATCAAAAAATATAATTAATACTTATTTATTTCTCTTTTTATCCATGTCATGCGAGAAATAAAAAAACCCAATCACGTGGGATAGATGGGGCCTACACACTAAATATATAAAATTTACTGCTTGAGTTTCTCTTTCCTCATATCATCTTCTACCTCATAATAATCCACCATTGTTAGATCTACATTAAAATCTTCTATCTATATAACATGAATCTCCGATCTGAATATTACATAGTAATCAAACGCGTTTTCGAGGCCTATAAATCGCTGATTTGCAAAGTGTTGGATCGCGACCTGGTACGATTGGGAACGACAATTGGGTGCGATTGGGAACGACAATTTCTGGGTTTCGGTTCGCGATCCCTGGCGATCCGGATCGCAACCGTACCGCGAATGGGATCGCTCGTACCAGATCGAAATTCGCTAAGGGTTTGACGATCCGTGTGACTATGATTATAACCGTGTTGCAAAACAACCAAACTATATATCCTCAACGAGTTACGTATATTAGAGATGTAGGTTGTTTTTGTTTTGTTTAAAGACTGCTATCATCCAATTATGAGCTACGAGTTACGTAGTACATTGTTCTATTTAAACACAAGTTCTTTTATAGACGTAGGTTGTTTTTGTTTTGTATATTAATATTAATGGTAAGCCGTTTTTTCGTAGTTGGATTTTTGTTTCGTATATTACAAATGTAGCGTATTACCTTCTCATATTCTTTTATCTAATTCATATATATTGACTTTATGTAGAGAGACGACACAATTGTTGAAAAAACTCCAATGTTAAATATTGATGAATCGGATTCGGGTGATGGTACTCGGTGGTTGTAACAAAAGCTCCAAAAGCTCAAAGTAGCAAAAGAAAAAGAAATGATGACAAAGAAGAAGAAGAGTATGAAATTTATGCAAAAACAAATAAGGAGATGGCTCTGATGAAAAAGAAATGATGACAAAATATGGTCTGCCACCATTGCTGCTATATAGGAGGCCGCAATGGCAACCTAACCCACCCTTGATTTTTTTTGTTTTGTAATCATGGTTTCCTGACTAATTTAAGGGGTTTGAACGCACCGTCACACATACTCAAATGAGTATCATCTGATATTGTTTCCGCTGCACCTACTTCTGAAATACCACGTCACTAACCAAAAGCCAATTCATGTTCCACGAATGATTGATTTTCAAGAACTTGTTGTGGAGGAACTATGGAGGCTGAAGCATGTCTCAAGTGACAAGCCTCCAAGTATTGAAGCACATGCTGCAATGAAACTATTGCAAAAATCATCATCACAATCAACTCTTGTCAGTCACTCAATTTCATCCTTATCAGACCCCATTGGTCATCTTCCTGAAAGGATGAACTTCTTGGCTGCCCATGTTCACGGTTGACAACCTGGGAAACAAATTAGAATCATCACTCCCCACTCAGCTGGAGTCTACCCTTGATTCAATTCTTCCCAGACTTATTGATGATACATTGGAAGAGAGGTTGACTGATATCTTCTCTGACTCTGTGAAGAACAAGTTTCCTACGTTGCTGGATAATGTTATTCAAGAAAACTTGCCACGGTTAAACCAAAAAATCGACAACTCACTATAGTCCATCAACAAGTAGTTTCATGCCCTGAACAAACTTGAATGCAACAGATTCACTCAACTACAGTTGGCCATCAGACACTGTATGACCGTTTCACGATAAATTCGTTTTTAGACCTCAGGGCGGAACCACAAAAAACTTTCCTACGCTTTCAACAATTTACCCACTTTTATCCCACTTACATAAAAATTACATTAATTTATCGTATATACCATTGTTTTGCGAAATTACTTGCATATTTATACTTGTATTTATATCAAACTCTTTATTTGGTCAAATAAGGCACCTACCTATTTTATGGCACTCATACCTCATTTTGGGCAACTACATACTTCCATACCGTTGACCAAGGCATGCCATGACCTTACTTGAACCATACTTTGACTCTATAGGACCATGCTTTGTACCATACTTTCAAATATACATAAAGTGAAGTAAACATACTTTAAACATTAACTAGAAAATCAAAACTCAACCTCCCTTTCTCCTATACATGCTTCGGCTAAAGAACCAAGCCAACAACACAATTCCATATCAATTTTTTTTATACAACCTCATTTACTCTCTTTAACATCCTATTATAAGTTATTCAAAAGGGTTGTTTCCAACATTGAATCACCTTTTGCAAGTTATACAAGTAAATGCAGATTAGGGTTTTCTTTGAGAAAATAGTGTTTCTTAAGTGCAAGGCTTTGTTTTAAGAGCTATAAACAGGGGTTTTAAGCATTTGTTTCTCATCATCATCATACATCATAAGGTCTATTTTAAACCTTTATGCTTTCATGTTATGAGTTTTTATAAATATGATGTGCTATTTAGTGAAATCACCATTAGGAATACTTTTGAACATGAAAAATATAATTTTTCTTGTGATTATGATTTTGTACACTTTCTCACATATTATGATGTTGGTAATATCATAAAATAAAGGATATATAAGTCTTGTTATCAAATCTTGGTTATAAGTATAAAAAAGTTCAGCATGGTAAACTTGTAATTCAAGTTAAGTTAACGAAAAGTTTATGATTTCATGAAAAGATAATAACTTGTGATCTTGATGATCTTGGACAAAATGACTTTGATGGGATTATGGACATAATATACATATGATATATGATATATATAAAGTATAAGACTTGTAGTAAAAAGTATAAAGTGGTAAAATATAAAAACAAAGCCAAAAATGAACTTAAGAATGTCATGCAAACATTCTGTCCCAAAGTGCTATAAAAATATACTTATTTTATATTTTTATAAGATAATACATTTCACGACGATTCCGAAAAGGTAAGAAACTTGTTAAACGGATTAATAACGAAAAAGTTACGTTAAAAACGAGTTATACGTTAATAAACGAGGGGTTTCGTGAGTAAATTTTTATTAAAAAACTTTTTTTATAAATTTTTAAACCAGCAAGTATTAATATTTTTAACAAGAATAATACATTTTGTAGGATTCCCAAAATCGTTAAGATCGTAATTTTTCAATTAATAACGGAACGAGTTTTGAATTCGCGACGTTTACGCAATTAATACTTTTCATAAAACTTTTTTTATAAAAGTTACTATTCATGGACAGAAAGTTATATTTTTGTAAACCTCATAAAAAATATGAACTTTCAATACGAGAACGTCCTCGAAAAGAATCGTATAAAAGGAGCTATAACGAATAAAAATACGACATTTACGGGTTTTACGTCGACGAATCGATTTTTATAAAAATCACGTCTGATTTGTTGAACAGTAAACATTATGTTCACCAGTAGGTCCGAAATGCAAAATTGTTCAAATTTTTGATTAAAACTCGCTTGATACGAAAAGATGGACATAAGAAACACGAGAATCGGGTTTTAAACGCGTGGGCGAATAGTTACGCCAGTTTTACTTAAAACGGTAATTTATAAACGTTTAACTTATGTAAACACAATTTTTCCAAAACCATTAGTTGTGGGGATTGAACTATATAGAATATTATGTGGTTATCAAAGTACTATTTTACTAGGAGTTTATAATGAGCTTCTTCGGGATGGCGTTTCGACGAGTTGTATGGATTTACGATATAAGGTATGTCTAACTCCTTTCCGAACGTCATGTCATGACCTCTTTAATTATGATAGCCCGAACGATAGTACGAGGTAACAAACTATAAGATTAGATTTAAGTACTTGGTACTTATCCGACCTATGATAATTTAGGTTGCATTCGATCTTTTACGTGACGCTTATCTGCTGGTTTTATTTGATTACTGAACTCAAGGTGAGTTCATAGCCCCACTTTTTACAGTTTTACTGAATTACTATTATTTGGGTGGAAAATGCTTTGTTTTATAAATTGGACGCAAGTATGAATTACTGAGTGCCTAAGTACGATAACCCAATTAAGCCCACTATCATGAACTGTCAATTGCATAGATGTAGTTGGGAATTACATTATGTGAGCGCGAATGTTATTTAATAGATCTATTCGGGAAACGACCTCCCCGTTCGGGTGACTTGCTATCACCGAGAACGAACGATTATAACAGTCGGAATTTACGGGATGTTTTTGGTTTTTAGAACATACATACGGGACTGCGTTAGCTATATCTTTGCGAACAAGGAACTTTCGAGCTTCAGTGTTCATGAGCTTAGTGTAAATGTAATCTTATTTTTGTGAGATCTGCATGTGTTGCTTATCACTAAAAAGTCTTGCGGTCCTACACATTATGATTTTATCAAACCTATGAATTCACCAACATTATTGTTGACGTTTTTAAGCAATGTTTTCAGGAGATCAATAGCATGGAGCCATGGGATACATTGGGTTATATTTTGGATTGCACGCTTAAAGATTTAGGTGCATCATATTTGGGGAAATGTATTGTCAACTTTTGTAATATTCGACAATGAACAAGTAAAGCTATATGCTTTTGTATTAAATCTTTCAATTAAATCCAATGTATCATTTTAAACGACTTTTTGTGTCGTTCATATATATCTTGTGCTATTGATCATGAAGTAACACGCCCCGGACCCTTATTCCGCTGCGACCCAATTTGGGGGTGTTACAGATTGGTATCAAGAGCCAAGGTTATAGAGAACCAGGTCAAATGTTTTTGCTGGACTATAACCATTTTCAAACAACGAATTCATACAACGGGGTTGTACACGGGACATACATATGTGCATACATTCATGCATACACTATTTGTTGCATTAGTGGGACTAGATGCATCCATAACTGATATACGTGGTTATAATATATTACGTATATTACAATAAGAGCCTTATATAATATACTCTTATAAGTTATTTCTTCTGGTCACAGTGCGATGTGATCTTATCTTATTTGCAATGCATATGATATGTGACGTTATGATTGTATTGAAATCTAACGGGTATTATATTTTCTTGTGATTTAAGAACATGGCACCAAAAAGAGCCACAAGATCAACCCGAGTTCCACCTGTCACACCAACTCCAAATGAAACAACCACAACTGTTACTGAGGCACAACTTCAGGCCTTAATTGACCAAGGAGTTGCTGCTGCAATGGCTGAAGCAGAAGCAAGCAGGGTTAGGAATGGCTACAATAGCAATGGTTCAGGACCAAGGCCAGCCCAAACTGCTCGCGAATGCTCTTACTCTGAATTCTTGAAATGCAAACCTTTGGACTTCAAAGGCACTGAGGGAGTCGTCGGACTCACTCGATGGTTTGAGAAAATGGAGTCTGTGTTTAGCATTAGCAATTGCCCAGCAGCTAGTCAAGTCAAATTCGCGACTTGCACTCTGCAAGACGATGCTCTTACATGGTGGAATGCCCATGTTAAGACCACTACTACTGAAGCAGCTCATGCTATGACATGGGCAGCACTGAAGAAAATGATGACTGATAAGTACTGCCCGAGGGGTGAGATCAAGAAGATTGAGACTGAGATGTGGAATCTTAAGGTCAAGGGCACCGATGTGGTGGCCTATAGTCGACGATTTCAGCAACTAGCTTTGATGTGTTCTAGAATGTTCCCAGAAGAGATTGACAAGGTTGAGAAGTATATCGGTGGATTGCCCGATATGATACTTGGTAGTGTAAAGGCATCAAAATCAAAGACCATGCAAGAAGTTATTGAGTTTACAACTGAGTTGATGGAGGAGAAAACTCATGCCTACGCTGAACGTCAGGCAGAAAGGAAAAGAAAGAATGATGATCTTGCCAAGAACAATCAAAACCAACAGAATAAGAGGCAGAACACAGGCCAGGCCTACACTGCAGGCAACAGTGAAAGGAAATCATACGCCGGGTCTAAGCCTCTATGTCCCAAGTGTAATAGTCATCATGAAGCAGGTCCTTGTCCACCTAGGTGTAATAACTGCAATAGAGTTGGCCATCTGGCCAGGGACTGTAGGGTACGGTCTGCTAATAACAACAACAACAACAACCGTAACAACAACAACAACAATCAGCAGGGCAATGGTTGCTTTGAGTGCGGAGATCAAGGCCACTTTAAAAGAAACTGCCCAAGACTGAGAAACAATGACCGTGGTAATCAAGCTGGGAATGACAGGGCTCCAGCGAAGGTGTATGCGGTTGGAAATGCGGGGGCAAACCCAGACAACGTCGTTGCGGGTACGTTCCTTCTAAACAACCGCTATGCTTATATCTTATTTGATACGGGTGCCGATCGAAGTTTTGTGTCTACTGCATTTAGCTCCCAAATTGACATCACTCCATCTACCCTAGATCACTATTATGATGTCGAAATAGGTACGGTTAGGGATAAATTGGGTTTAAATCATCTATCCTTAAGGGTTGCTCATTAAATTCCTAATCACCAATTCAACATACTTTATGCTTGATAAGTCTTGGTAGTTTTGATGCTATAATCGGTATGGATTGGTTGGCGAAGTACCAAGCGGTCATTGTGTGTGCTGAGAAGATTGTTCGCATCCCCTGGAGAAATAAAACTTTAATCATACACGGTGATGGAAGTACCCAGGGAAATGTGACACGATTAAACATCATTTCGTGCACTAAAACGCAGAAGTACATGGAAAAAGGATTTCCTATCTTTTTGGCACATGTCACTGCAAAAGAGGTTGAAGACAAGTCGGAGATGAAGCGACTTGAGGATGTATCAATTGTTCAAGACTTTCCCGAAGTATTTCCTGAGGACTTGCCGGGTCTTCCTCCGACTCGACAAGTGGAGTTTCAAATTGATTTAGTACCTGGTGCTGCACCTGTAGCACGGGCACCTTATCGATTAGCGCCTTCCGAGATGAAAGAGTTATCTGAGCAACTGAAAGAGCTATCAGACAAAGGCTTTATAAGACCCAGTTCCTCACCTTGGGGAGCTCCGGTCTTGTTTGTCAAGAAGAAAGACGGATCATTCCGGATGTGCATTGATTACCGGGAACTAAATAAACTAACGGTGAAGAACATTATCAGCCTCCAAAGATTTAATGGATTTGTTTGATCAGCTCCAAGGGTTCTGGTGTTTACTCAAAGATTGACCTTACGTAGGTTATCATAACTGAGGGTTCGAGAAGAAGACATTCCGAAGATGCCTTCAGTACTCGTTACGGCCACTCGAATTTCAAAGTTTATGCCGTTTTGGTTTGGACAACGCACTGCTTATTCATGACCTTATGAAATGGTGTGCAAACTCATATTAGGACAAATTCGTAATGTTTTATTTGTTGATATTTTGATCTTTTCCAAGACAATGCAAGAGCACGAAGAGAATCGAAGATATTTGGAGTTGTGGAAGATAAAGGAAGAGTTGTATGCAAGTTTCCAAATGTGAATTTTGGATTTCCAAGGTACAGTTCCTCAGTCACGTGATCGATAGTGAAGGAATTCACGTGGATCCAGCCAAGATTGAAGCCATTAAGGATTGGACATCTCCTAAGTCACTAACGGAGATTCGTTAATTCTTAGGTTTTGCTGGGTATTATCGGAAGATTATGAAGGGTTTCAAAGATCGCCAAACATATGACCAAGCTTACCTCTTTTTAAAGAAGGTCAAGTTTGTTTGGGGCGATAAGCAAGAAGCAGCTTTTCAACTGTTGAAGCAAAAGTTGTGCAGTGCACCAATCCTTGCATTACCTGAGGGAAGCGAAGATTTCATCGCATACTGCGACGCTTCAAAAGAAATGGGTTGGAGCTCTATCGATGCAAAGTGAAAAGGTGATTTCATTATGCTCACGCAGTTGAAAATCATGAGAAGAATCTATTCGACGCATGATTTAGAACTTGGAGTAGTTGTGTTCGCTCTAAGATTGGAGACTTTATTTATATGGAAAAACTAAGTGTACGCGTGTTCACCGATCACAAGAGTTATGCAACACATTCTAGATCAAAAAGAGTTGAACATGAGGCAACTCCGATGGTTAGAGTTGCTACAGTTGATTTCGATTGCGAACATTCGTTATCACCCGGGGAAAGCAAGTCGTCCCCCCCCCCCCCCCCCCCCCCCCCCCCCCAAAAACCCTTGCTGATGCTTTATAGCAGGGAAAGAACGAGAACCACGCTAGAGTACGTGCAATTGGTTATGACTATTAGGTTGGGACCTCCCAAAAACGATCTTATAATGCTTAGACCGAAGCGCGAAAACCGGAGATGTGAACATTAGAATGAGTCGTTGGGGGAATGTTGATTGAAAAATGATAAATTCCCAAGAGGCGAAGTAGTGAGAAAGTTGGAACCACGTGCGGATGGAACCCTGTGCCTCTAACAAGGCGGAAGTGGTTACGTGTTATGGCGAGTGATTTGCGGACTGTGATTATGCAGAGTCCCACACATCAAAATACTTATTCATCGGGTTCCGACAAAATGTACAAGACCTGAAGAAGGTATATTGGTGGCCCACAACTGAAAGCTGTCATAGTACTTTTGTTAACAAGTGTTTTTGGGACCTGTGCTGAAGGTCAAGGCCGAACATCAAAGGCCATCAGATTGTGTACAACCCAACGGTGTGGATACCCGAATGGAGTGGATAACATCACCATGGATTTTGTCACAAGCTTCCTAAGACGTCTCAAGGCTATGATACAATTTGGGTGATCGTTGACCGACTCACTAAGTCTGCGATTTCACACAAACGAGAGAGACCGATTCCTTTTAGATAATACTTGCAAGATTATCTGTACCTATAAGGAGGTGGTCAGAGACATGGTGATATCCTGTCTCAATCATTTGTGATAGTTGACCCCGAGATTGCATCAATTTGCTGGAGGTCACTTCAGAAACGGCTTTGGTACAAATTTGATATGAGTACTGCGTAACATCCACAAAACCGACGGGCAAAGCGGATATGAGGACTTCAAACTCTCGAAGATATGTTGCGTGCTTGTGCAATCGACTTTGGAAAGTTGGGTTAACCATTTGCCATTAGTCGAGTTTTCATACAACATATAGCTTCACGCTAGCATAATGGCCCGCACCTTTTTGAGCCTTTATGTCGGATAGTGTCGTCATGTTTGTTGGACTGAAGTTGGAGAAGCTCAAATAATGGTCCAGAAATTAATTTCAAGAGGACCATCGAGAAATTCATCCAGTTCAAGAAAGGAATGCCGTGGCTCTGTGATCGACAGAAGAGTTACGCCGATTGAAGCGTAAGCACATGGAATTTCAAGTCGGGGATAAAGTTATGCTTAAGGTTTCGCCTTGGAAAGGGGTCGTACGTTTTGGCAAACGGGGGAAGTTAAACCCTAGGTATGTTGGACTCTTAAGGTGATGAAAGAGTTGGAGAGAAGTGGCTTACAAGTTGAATTCCAGAAGAGTTGAGCAGGGTCCATAATCGTTACTCATGTATCTAATTGAAAAACGTGTATGCGACGACATTTAGCGTTCCGTTGGATGGACTTCATCTTGATGACAAGCTTCATTTTGTTGAGGAACCGGTAGAAATAGTAGGCCGTGAAGTTAAACGGTTGAAGCAAAGTCGGATTTCATTAGTTAAAGTTAGATGGAACTCCAAGAGATAAGAGAGGTCTGAGTTCACGTTGGGAGGTTGGAAGACCATTCAAAGAGAACTATCCACACCTTTTCACGAGACCAACCGCTCGTCAAGTGCTGCATTTTGTGTCTCCCCCCCCCCCCCCCCCCTTTTGACAATTCTCGTTTAAAGGGGTATAGTCCTAAACACACCTGTGTTATCCAATTCAATTGCGACGTCGATAAATATGCTATAATTTTTAGTGTTGTACGTGTTTTGTTTGTAATTTCTGACTTAAGTGTACGCGTTTGCTTGTAATTTCATGAATTAAGTTTAAATCGCGTAGGCTAAAAATTAGCGTTCAATGTAATCGGGCACCAAACAATTAAATGTTTACATCAAGCAAGGGTTATATAATTATTTTGAGGATAATTATTAACTTTGTTCATTTTATTTTTATCGGATACGTAAAGTGTATACGTTTCACGATAAATTGCGTTTAGACACTCCCGGAACCACAAAAACTTTCCTACGCTTCAACAAATACCCACTTTTATACCCAATACATAAAAATTACATAAATATATCATATATACCTTTGTTTTGCCGAAATACTTGCATATTATACAAGTATTATATCAAAACTCTTTATTTTGGTCAAATAAGGCACCATACCTCTTTATGGCACACCATACCTCATTATGACAACTCCATACTTCCCATACCTTGACCAAGACCATGCCATGACCATTACTTGAACCATACTTTGACTCCTAGACCATGCTTTGTACCATACTTTCATATATACATATAGAGAAGTAAAACATACATTAAACACTTAACTAGAAAATCAAACATCACCTCCCTTTTTCTCTATACATGCTACGGCAAGAACCAAGCCACAACACAAATCCATAGCAATTTTTATACAATCCATACACTTCTATACACATCTATCCTAAGACATTCTAAGGTGTTTCCATCCATTGAATCACCATTTGCAAGTTATAATCAAGTAGAAGCAAGATTAGGGTTTTCTTGAGAAAACTAGGGTTTCTTAAGTGCAAGCTTTGGTTTTAAGGCTAAACACGGGTTTAGCATTTGTTTCTCATCATCATCATTCATCATAAGGTCTACCTTAAACCTTTATGTTCTTAGTTTATGAATTTTTATATATATGATATGCTATTTAGTGAAATCACCATTAGGAATACTTTTGAACATGAAAAATATAATTTTTCTTGTGA
>BQNB010050433.1:8040-41511 GCA_026074375.1 Tanacetum coccineum | reverse complement strand
ACATAAAACTTTACGTTTATTATGAAAAGTGATATCAATTTAGCAAAACATAAAACTTAACTCTAAGATTCAGTGAGACACGGTCCAATCCAAAAGCCAAGACGTAACCGAACAACTAAACGTAACCCGAAACTCTACCCAATCACGAACTGACCTCCTGCTAACTAGACCAATTCCAATTCCTTAACCCAGACACGAACAGAAACTGAGTCTCGCAACCCCGATCAGAACACGACAAGAACAATGAAACCAAAATTCTAGAGACGTACACGAACATCCAATAAAATCTGTTAGGAGACTCAAACCCCAAACCGGGCACAACTAATGCCAACGTGAGTCCAAAGCTGGATTATGTTACTCTCCAACCAACACTCTTTGCAGATAGGTTTTTGTTTAGGTTTTGTTTCATGGGTGTGAAAAGGTATGTAGCTGAATATATGGATGTAATACGAACGAACTAGTCGACTTACATGGGATGTGGAGGGAAGTTAAGGATCGAGTATTAAGGTGACCTAATAAAACAACGTGGGCTTTTGTTTGATCTCACACTAATCTAATTTTATTTAGTTTATTTATCCCTTACATATTATATACTATATTTATGTTAAGATAAATTCTGTAGACTTATCACTTATTGCGTACTTATTAACATTTTTTTTATCACTAATAAGATTGTTTGGGTGTTATAATTCTTTCCCTCTAAAAAATAATAATTTCGGGCTCGAAATTAAAGTCGAATCTAAAATGGAAAAGTACCAAATCGCGAAAAGAAACGTGGATAGTCAATTCGCATCATTTTTTTGTTTTCCCAAGCAGCCTCACTCTCGGAATGATTCTTTCAAAGAACTTTAACAAAATGAAAGGTTTTATTTCTGATGTAGTGTAAATAAACGAGATAACACGAATTGAATATGTTGATTCCAATGAATACCATAAACAATAACCAAGATAACAAATTGAATATGTTGATTCCAATGAATACCATAAACAATAACCGAGATAACAAATTGAATATGTTGATTCCAATGAATACCAGAAACAATAACCGAGATAACAAATTGAATTTGTTGATTCCAATGAATACCAGAAACAATCTTCCAACTATCTTTGATTCAAAAGAATACCGATAATCAGGGAAACTCCAACAACCGTTGATTCAAACGAATACCGATTATTAAGAGAATCTTAGCAAAACAGTCATGAATAGATTAAAGCAAAATCTTTTATTATCAAAACTAAAAGATATCTCAATACAAAGAAGAGACCCAATATTTATAGGAAAACTAAAATCAATCTAAATTAAGATTGATTTGACTTTCCTTTTCCTAAAGAACTTTAACAAAATGAAAGACTTTATTTCTCATGACTCTCTTAACGATCTAAAATATCCTTAGGCTCCTCAACAAAAGATAAATCTTCCTGAAATCATATCTAACGGATACAAAACAACATGCAACGGATGCTAGTTGTAACCTCTCAAAAGATATAGATGAAACACATTATGAACATGAGACATTTGTGGCGGTAACGCCAAACGATACGAAACTTCAACAACTTTATCTAAGATTTTGAACGAACCAATGAATCAGAGACTTAATTTCCTTTTTAAACCAAAACGTCAAACACCCCTACATAGAGAAACCTGAAGAAACACATGATCCTCGGGTTTAAATTCTAAAGCTAGTCGATGACGATTGACATAGTTCTTTTGTTGTGACCTAGCTTCCTCAAGATTCTCTTTAGCAATGACAGCTTTTTCATTCGTCACCTCAACTAATTTTGAACTTTCGATAACAAGCTCCCTACTTCATTAAGATTGTTCTAAAAACTCCTCCAGACATCCTATGACTCTGATAAGTTCACATTATGTCATGTAATTATTATCACGTTGGCCAGACGTCATAATAATGACATCACATAAACATGCCCTTATCGTTACCATACTCAATCTCAAGTCATAACAAAAAATAATCTTATTTAATATCTCATGCTACTATCACTAAATCGCTTGCTAATATTACAAACAAATAGACGTTCAACACTTTCGGCCATACAGAAGCTCGAAAGGAGCTCCTTTGATTCTTGCATGCCACTATTATTGAAACCAAACTCAACTAAACGCAAATACTCGTCCCAATTTCTAGTCTACTCCAAAGCGCACGGTCTCAACATATCTTCTAGAGTCTGTTTAGTTCGTTAAGTCTAACCGTTAGTCTGAGGGTGAAAAGCGGTACAAAACTTAAGTATCGTTCCAAAGCATTTTACAAACCTTTCCAAAAACGTAAAGTAAAAACGCAGTTCCCTATCAGATACGATTGATGTAGTTGTGCCATGTAACCGAATAATCTCTTGCCAAAAGATTTATGCTAACTTGCTAACTGAGTATCCTTGCTGAATAGGCAAAAGTGAGCTGACTTGGTTAACCGATCAACCACAACCCAAATTGCACCATTCTTCTTAAAGGTACGAGGCAACCCCGTTATAAAGTCCATGGAAATTTGATCCCACTTCCAATTCGGAATATCTAGAGGCTGCAAAAGACCACTTGCACGTTGATGTTTGATTTTAACTTGTTGACACGTTAATCACTTTGCCACATATCTAGCCACATCGTGTTTCATACCATTCCATCAGAAATTTTGCTTCAAATCTCTTTACATCTTCGTAGAACCATGATGAATAGAGACATGAGAACTGTGTGCCTCAGTCAAAACAGCTTCTCGAAGAGAGGAAATGTCAGGAACATAAAATCTATTACCGTAACATATCACACCATGATCGTCCACCCGAATTTCTTCTTGTTTACCCTTTTTCATATTTTGCACCACCGACCATAGTTCACCATCTTCCTTCTGAGCTTCCTTGATTTGCAAAATAAGGTTAGGTTCAATCTTAAGGCTAGCTATATAACCTTCAGAACTACGAACAACTAACTCGACTTCCATGGGCTCTAAATCTTTGATAATTTCGGGTTGAAGTTTGAGACAATCCATAATTTCGGGTTGAAAATGATAATTTGAATTGCAACAATGCTTTAAGGCCGGTCTACACGACCTTTATTATTCCACTCACATGAGCTTTCTTTTTTCGATGACGTACAGATGACATTTTACCATATCAAGACGACCTACACTACAAAAGACATACCCCACAAAAATACATTTTAATTAATTAAATACACACACAAAACACCACTCGATCTAGGACGAGTTCTCGACCCAAATGTCCAAACGGTTGACCTCGACCTTGAATCCGATATAATGACAACCGATTGCGATCTTCAACGACCAAGAGATCGACCTCCCTTGTAGTGCACGACTTAAAAGTTGAGTTTGATATATATCACAAATTCTTTAAAGATAAAATGAACAAATTGTAGCTATTTATTTTTTTTATCAAAACAAAAAACTCACTTTTCAAATTTCTTATTAAAATTAAAATATCTTACAAATGGTGAATATTTAACAAGGTTATAAATAGCGTGAAGCGTGGCGTAGCGGCATAGCCAAGCCTCAAGCTTTAGCGCGAGGCGTAGCGACATGGCGTTTTTAAGGCGTGACTTAAGGCGGCAAAAAATATTTATAGATTTATAGATTACATCATAGTTTAGAATTACACGAGTAGTAAATATTATTAAATTAAGCATCAATCCAAAATATTAGTAAATCCAAGCATAAATCTCAAATTTTAGAAAATCCCTTAAATACTTCAAAAAAAGTCACCACGCTATGCGCTATAGCGCGCTTTATCACCCTATATGACGCTATATTGCACGCCACGCCTAGAGACGACGCATTGGCCTGTTTCGTAACGTGGAGGCCACGCTTCGCGCTATGGCGCGCTATTTAGAACCCTGATATTTAATCACAAAAAATACACTATTGCGGCGAGAATTTTTCTACCTTTCAGTAGAAGGACATTTCGATATATTTTAGCGGACCTTTTTAAGAGTTTTTTTAGTGTTGAAATTTATGTCACGTGTGATTTGTTCTTTAAAAAGTTACACGTGACTCCACAAATCACATGTGTTTTTCATAAATAATATGTGATGTTTAAAATAACAAATAAACTCTAGTTTACAATTCAATGTGATTTTTCAAAGTGCCAATTTCAACACTTATAAAAAAACTCAAAATAAGAGTTTATCGATAGTATATAGAAGTGTTTTCTATAGAAAAATTATTTAATTCTTATCACGATGATATAATTCGCTTCACGTAATGATTAACGCTTAGTAAGACATTTCATTTTTTTAAATGAAAACGAGTTTTTTTAGTGTGATGAAAAAAATGAATGACATGATCATTACATCTTTAGTGAATATATGACCATTGAGCTTTTCTCAAAAAGAGGTGAAGATGGAAGCCATTAATTTATGAAAGGTTTTAAGTGACAACCATAATATGAAATCAACCATCTGCATGTTGAATAATGGCTCATATTGGAATAAGAACGCATTCAATGAATCACAAGCAAGTGGATTGCAAGTGGTATGATGCAACTAGTAAAAAGAATCTTTCAAATCAATTTAGTAGCAACTTGGGAGGTTCTTTGAAGCTTATAAATAAGAGCTTTCATTTTGAGTTTTTGCACACCAAAACACACACAAGTATCCCCCTTGTAGTGTACCTAGTTTCTTCCTCTTTAGTTGTAGTTTGTTTTAGGTTTTTGCATTGGGAAGTATATAAAGCATTGGTGTTACATCCCTTTTTTCATTTTCATAGTGTCTAGTTTGGAACAAGCTAGTTTGGGGTATGCTTATAGTGTTGAATTATTCATACTATTTACTTAGTCGGTGGGATATTATCGTGGTTATTCCACAACAAATGGTATCAGGAGCCGAGGTTATTCTTACTAAGCTATGTGGTTGCATTTTAATATGATCTTCCACATCAAAAAAGAATTACATTGGTTTTTTTGTAGAAGCTGTTGAAAATTAAATTGTACTCAAAATGGTGGACGACAAAGTTGACAAAGTACCTTCCACATCCACATTGGTGGATCCAACATCTTCAAGCTGGGCTAGACCAATCTTGACGAATGCAAGATTCGCGGTGGAGGGTTTTAACAGCACATGTCATTTCGGTATGTGGCAAAGTGAGGTTCTAGATGCTCTTTTTCAGCAAGGTCTAGACATTGCCATTGAAGAAAGTAAATCAGGGGATGTAGAAGAGAGGAATTAGTTAACCATCAATCGGTTAGCTTGTGGTACGATTCGGTTCATGTCTTTCAAGAGAGAAGCGATATGCTTTCTCAAAAGAAACATCTGCCAACAAATTATGGGTGGCATTGGAAGATAAATTTCTGAAGAAGAGTTGTCATAATAAGCTCTTTATGAAGAAGCGACTCTTTCGCTTCACATATGTACCGGGTACCACAATGAATGATCATATTACCAGTTTTAATCAGCCGGTAACCAATTTGATGAATATGGATAAGGTGTTCAAAGACAAGGATCCTAGCATTGATATTGTTAGGATCAAGGTTTTCAAAATCTCGATCATACACATGATTGTTTTCATCTTTGCAAAATCGAGATTGTAAAGTCGGATCGGGATCGTAAGATCCTACTATAACGTCATTGTCTTAATAGTTTTTGTAATATTATACAAATCTACAAATTATTATATATCATAAACATAAAATTATATAAATGTTTCATAGAAATATTGTCCTAAATTAAGATTATGAAATATTTAAGAAAATTAACATGTTTTTTAAATTCTACAAAACACAACCCATAAATTTGTAGTTTTTTAGTTTGTGGTTCAAGAAAACGTAAGATCGGATCGGAGTAGATCTTAAGATCCTTTGGTCAAGATCAGGATCCTATAAGATCTTAAGCATGCAAAGATCCTATGTAGGATCCAGATCGTTTTTGCTTTGTAGTATCATAAAATCGTAAGATCCTAAGATCAGGATCGGGATCTTAACAAACATGGTTAGGATCGCTTCCAGAGGAGTACGAGTTTCTTGAAACAACTCTACTTAATGGGAAGGATGATGTGTCTCATAGTGAAGTTTGTGTTGCTTTTTATAGTAAATAACTAAGAAGGAAGGACAAGCAGATTAGTTCAAGTGGAGACGCATAGGTTTTGCTAGTTAGAGGTCGTTCGCAGAAGAAGGGCACCGATAAGAGATGGATATCCAAGTCAAGGCAGAGACTAAGCAAAGATGAATGTGCCTTTTGTCATGAAAAAGGTCATTGTAAAAGAGATTGTCTAAGGTTGAAAACCAAGGACAATCATTACAAAGGAAAAGCTGTAGTAGAGGTGAATGTGACCAAGTGTGACGATGAAGAATCAGATCTTTCACTTGCAACACCGTCAAGTAGAAATGCTTCTCAAATATGGCTATTGGATTCCGCATGTAGCCATCATATTACACCACATCGAGAGTGGTTTAGTAATTTTGAAGAACATGAGGAAGTTGTTTATACAGCAGATGAAACTCCCCTCATTACTCATGGGATTGGTTCTGTTTGATTGCAGAATGAATACGGAACAATTGTTACCTTGAAAGGTGTTTGTTATTCGCCAAAGTTGAAAAATAATCTCATTTCTGTATACTTGTAGTAATGAAGGGTATCCGTAAAATAAACAACACGTATCACTACAATGGTAGAATGATTTTTGGAACTGAGCAGTGATTATCGATGGTGATAGAAATTCAGAAGTTGTGAAGATATGACATATGCGCTTAGGACATGCAGGAGAAAATCCTTGCATTTCCTCATAAAGAAAGGATTATTGAAAGGACTCGGTTCTCGTAAGTTGGATCGATGTGAGCATTGCATCAACGGGAAGACAACAAGGGTAAAATTTGGGACATCTATTGTCACACCCCCGCCAAGGCAAAAACGCGAGACGTAACAAGAATGGATATCATCACAACACATGATGTCTATATAGAGAATACTAAAATGAAACTAAAGTAAAGCAAAGACACAAAGTGTCATAACAATACCCAAAACCTAATGGTGTCTTTATTAATGAGAAAGAGGTCTCGTCAATAAATGACATGCAAAACATAATCCAAACAATTCATGCTAACGCATTTATTCAAACAGAAAACATAAATAAACTCCAAGCATCCTACGGTCTCTTCTAGCCACTTCGCTCTATCTTAGCACCATTAAGCTCACCTGAAAATGATGCTTAAAACGTCAACATAAAGTTGAGCGAGAATCATAGGTTTACGACATACAACAATATCCCAAAATAAACTTTCAATTAGCTGCTGCAATTACCAAAACAATTCATGACACCAATTAACCACAACGGGACGGAACGTGCCCACGATCCACAATCATACCAAATTCATATGTGCGCTACATGGCCTCATATTAGCTCACGCAGTCTTATCACCGCCAAACCTCATTTTGCATATTGGGATCCACAATACCAAACATATCATATCATAACACAACGGGACGGAACGTGCCCACGATCCAATACACATAACTACAGCAAGCTTAAAAACATTTTAACACGACAACAAGCATCATTCTCACCCCAAAATAACATGAGAAAAAGGGGCTATGAAACTCACCTTTGCTTAGCTTTCCAAAAGATTCCAACAAAAAGCTTCACAAACAACTAGCACAAATCTAAACAACAAAATAACTCGTGTTACACGCTACTAAGCCAAAAGCTTAATGCACATGTAACAATCATATGATGGATGTCTAAGGTGTTCTATTAACCCCATGGGTCACCCCGACACCATACCCAACTTTAACCACTTCATTAACAAGTTTCACTAGTTAGTCACAATTTGTTCAAAACTGCAGAATTTTAACGTGACTTAACGTACTCAAAACCTCTACTTACTGACCTCCATAATTCATACCAAAAATCACCTATGTTTATTTATGAGTATATTAACTACCTCATGATTCCCAAGAGCCATTTACATGTACAAGTACTCCTAAGAAAATCAAACTTCAAAACAGTCCCAATTCGGATCTGTTTGCACACTAAAAAGTTTGGACCTAAAAACCATACTTAGACTCCAAATCAGAAGCTCTCATTTGGGGGATTTCTAATAGACACATAGAACTAAACTCATGTAGAAGGTATAAGATAAATTCCAATTTTAAGTGGGGGTTTTATACCTCGTAATCTGACCTAAATTTGACCCGTATTTACTGCTTTGACAACTTTTCTTGCAACCAACGTTTGAATGACTTCCCGATCTTAAAAACCTTCGAGGCTGGATGTTCTGGAAACTAAACTCTCTGAGCTACGTCATAGACACTGGAAACTTGACAAAAGCTATTACCATCATTGAGATAACATCCGAATAACACAGCCCTAAATTCTGCCCTAATCTAAATCAAGTTCTAACGCGATCTAAACCCTAACGAATACACTCATATGATCCTAATTAAACCCTAATTATTGCAATATGATTAAACATCATTAATTTACAGATTTTATAAAACCCTAATTCCATCATAATAATCATTACATGTTTTTAATGATAATTAACTTCAAAGGATTATAGTATACACCTTAAATTTTCAAATCTTGAACACAAAACCACCTAGCTTGAAAAATATTTTTTTCCTTCTTCTTGGTTTGGAGTATTCGACCAATCTCTTCAAGGGGAGGGGAGTAAAATTGATTTAGGGTTATTATTGTTTAGTATTTATACTAATAGAGTCCTAATTGGTATCAAAGTTGTTTCCTTTTTTCCGTTATCCCTATAACCGGCCGATTCCCCCTTTCTTTTCTTTTCATTTTATTTATTTATTTATTTATTAATTACTTAATTATTTATATTACCTTAAGTTTTTATAAAAACCTAAGCTTATTTGAGTATACCTTTTTGCATAAACGCAATTTACTAGACTTTTAAAATGACTAACTTTTCATTTTCATTAAACCTAACTTTCCAAAAAAAAATAAAAATTTCATTTCTTTCTTATTCTAACCACTAAAGCCTATTCATCCCTAATTTTACTAACACATAAATACGTATACGTAAAAATACTTACACGATAAATCACTAAAACGCTTAAACCACAAAAAATCATTTCCTTGTCACCAAAAGTGAACAAAATAAATTTAACCAATCTCACCACCATTCCAATATCATTGAGATGATCACACTCAATAGATTGACTACCAATTTCCCACATAATTCACATAAACACATATAAATACATATAATCACATACACCATATATTGCAACAGATTCACAAGTCAACACTAACGGTTTGACTAACCTGCTCAAATCATGGTTGTCACAGTATCCCCTCCTTAAGGAAATCTCGTCCCGAGATTTAACCTAAAGGTTCAACTCTATCACTACCAAATAATTAATCGAGGATACTTATCTTTCAAGTAGTCCTTCTATACCCATGTTAACTCAAAGTTACACTTTAAATTCCAACTAACTTTCACAAGATATCTTACCGATAACAACTTTTCCTGCCCACAAAAGGGTACGCATAGCAGCATAACCGCTCCAAACGAAAAGAAACATCCAACTACCCGAACCTCGCCTGTCACCGAGGAAACTCGTCAAAAACCTTAAGTTGTGTAACAACGTCATTTATAACCCGGCCTCACAACTCATCAAACAAGAACTGTCTTAAAACCAAATTATAAATTGTTACAAAACTCAACGTTTTTTGAAAAATCGGCTCAACTTCGAGTTGATTCATAAAATAACTTTAACCAAAATCACATAAACACATCTAAGGCATACTAAGGTCTACAAGAAACCTTACGTACCCAACTTCAACTACAACTCCCAATGACCCCTTGCTCAACGAAAAAGTGTGGATACTCAGTTTACTTGAAGTCTTAAAGACCTCGCTTCTAGCCAAAACCGGACCTTAACTATCACCATCCTGCTACATTTTAACCTCATAACTTTACAGTCACTATTCTCAACAGGTTCCTCAACAAAACAAAGACTTTTGTCAACCTCGATCTCATCCAATGATACATGTGGACTAGCATCCGCCAATCACTACTTTAGGTTTGACACATGAAACGTGTCATGTACTCCACTTAATTCCTCAAGCAATCTGAACCGATACGCTACAGGACCCATTCTTTCAAGAATCTCAAATGGCCCTACATACCTCGGTGCTAACTTACCCTTTTTCCCAAAGCGAATTACACCTTTCCAAGGCGACACTTTTTGCATAACCCGATCTCCTACCTCAAACTCTAACAGTTTACACCTATTATCAGCACAACTCTTTTGATGGTCTCTCGCCGCTTTGAGCTTCTCTTTTATCAACACCACTTTATCAGTCGTCTCTTGAACCAACTCAGGTCCAATCAAACTACTTTCCTCAATCTCAGCCTATAAAACAGGCGACCTATACTTCCTTCCATACAATGCTTCAAACAGAGCACACCGAATGCTCAATTGATAACTATCACCAAAATTGATAACACATGCCCACATTATATCTTCCCAAAGTCTGAATCATACGTTCACTTTGTCCATTCTCTTGAGGATGTTAAGCAGTACTCAAATCCAATCGTGTCTCTAACACTTTCTGCAGCGTCTGCCAAAACTACGAGGTAAATCATCCATCTCAATCTGAGTTGATCATCACCAGAATTCCATTCCTTGCTATTATCTCATCAATATAAATCTTTGCCAACTTCACATCTTGAAATCTTCTTGTATAGCTAGAAAATAAGCTAACTTAGTCAGTCTATCGACCATCACCCAAATCACATCATACTCTAGCATAACCCGATCTCTACCTCAAACTCTAACGGTTTGCGTCTATTATTAGCATAGCACCATTGACGGTCATCTTGCCCCGATTTGACTTTTCCTTTATCAATATACCTATTTGTTCATATCTAGTACTAACTCAGGCCCAGTCAAACTACTCTCTCCAATCTCTGCCCATAGAACAGGCGACCTACATTTCATTCCATACAAAGCTTCAAACGGAGCACACCAAATGCTCGAATGATAACTACAACCAAAATCAATAACACATGCCCTCGTTATATCTTCCCAAAGTCTGAATCATACGTTCACTTTGTCCATCCTTGAGATGCTAAGCAGATACTCAAATCCATCCGTGTCTCTAACACATTTACAGCGTCTGCCAAACCACGAGGTAAAATCAATCAATCTCAATATGAGTTAATCGCCACTAGAATTTCATTCCTTGCTATTATCTCATCAATATAAATCCTTGCCAAATCACATCATACTCACTACTTTGACCTTGGAAATTTAGTAATAAAATTCATGGTGATTCTATCTCATTTTCACTCAAGTATCTCAGGCTGTTGTAGCAAGCCAAAAGTCTTTGACATTGCAGCTTTCACCTCTTAAACAAATCCAACAATTGCTAACATAGGTAACTATATATTTTCTACACGTGGCTACCAATACATGTCTCCAAGGTTATAGTACGTCTTATCCGCTCGCGTTCGGATTGTACCAAGTACCTTGATGCCTGAGCCTCATCCAATACTAAACCAGTCCCAGCATTCCCTACTATATAACTCATATACGATTCCCTAAAGTACAAACTCTCGTCCTCCTTCTTTTCCATATGCCAATCTAACCCAAGAAGCCTTTTCTGAGCGTACTCTCTCTAGAACGCCTCACTTAGGGCCTGCCAAGAACATTTCCTCTAATCCTTCTCTATTCATGGCCACCAATACATGTCTCCAAGATTATAGTACTTCTTATCCACTCCCGGATGTACCAAGTACCTTGATGCATGAGCCTCGTCCATTTCACTTCCTACCAATGGAACCTAAATACGATCCATAAAATATAAACTCTCGTCTTTTTTTCTTTCCATTTGTTGATCTAAACCATGTAGTATTTCTGCGAGTACGTTCTCTTGCTTGAACGCCTCACTTTGGGCTATTAGTATCATTCCTCTTACTCCATACTGAATAGTCATAGCCACCGCTTGAACACGTCTAGATTTCATTCTCCTTTTCTCCTCAACGCATCATCCACTACATTCGATTAATCAAAGCGTCTCACAAATCATTCTTTAAAGTCTAGAAAGCATCTTCTCGTTCTGCGCCCCACTCATACTTCTGATCCCTATCAGTTAGGGAAGTAATGGGTTTAACAATCTTAGAAAAGTTTGCGATGAAACGTAGGTAGGTAACTTGCCAATCCTAAGAATAATCATATCTCGGATGGTGTCGTAGGTACTTCCCAATTCTTCACTCCTTCACTCTTAGTAAACTTAGCATAAAACTTCTCCTTTCTCAGTAATTCTAACACTAACTTCAAATGGACTCCATGCTTCTCTTTTTAACAAATGACACTGGTGCATCCCCACAGAAAATGACTAGGTCATATGAAACCCTTGTCTTGCAACTCTCGAAGTTGTTCAGATAATTCTTGAATTTCCAAGGGTGCTAGACGATATGGAGACTTCGCAACTAACGTCGCTCCATGAACCAAATCTATGCGAAACTCAACCTGTCGTTGTGGTGTTCATCGACAAATCTTTCGGAAACACATCAATAAATCTCGTACGATGGAAATATCACTCAATTTTGGTTCATCTACCTTTGTGTTGATTAAGGTTTTCACGACTCCTTGAGTACGTTCACCATGAACCTGAAGTATCTCATCACCTTCCAACGGTATCCTAACCACCTTCTCATGACATACTATTGCAAACTTCCTTTTGGACAACCAGTCCATTCCCACAATGACATCAAAGCTTCCACGACTCAACGGTATCAACAAACTCCAAGGGTTACGAACAATCGAATAGGATAACAAACGAATATCGAGTCAAAGGCTAGAATGCATATAGGAGATTCCACATATGCAAATAGACGTGGATCAAATGACATAAGAATCCTTTGAAAGAAAGGATATGTATATGCACCGAGCGAAAACGCAACGAAAAAAATCAACAGACGCACCACGACAAATGAACACATATAAAAAAAATATCAATACGAAAGACGAAAATTCGTATACCAATTATCGACTTTACTCGAAAGACCAAATTAAATAATGTTTTTATAAAAATCAATTTAAATTAAGAAAGTCACTTTAAGTATAAAAATTATTTTAAATAATAAATAAAATTGTCTTAAATTTAATATTTATAAAATTCATTCTGGTTGTCATAAAAAAAATTTAGAGGTGGTTATTTAATGGTATATCGTACCTTACCACTATGAATCACTTTAAACCAGCTTTTTATAATAAAATAAAATTTATTAAACCACTTAAAAATTTTCATATCCTATTTGTATAGACCATTTAAACATATTCTATTTACAAAGATCATTTTAAACACAGTTTTTCTCAAACACTAACACAATACTTCCAAAGAGTTTTTATAATTAGACATCAATTATGAAATATGTTACTCAAACAAATGACACCATAATACCAACAGGGATCGTAAAACACCGTACAGACTCTAACACAATTCTATTGTTTGAAAACGAAAGAAAATACCAGGAACCATATACTCAAAATAAAATCAAACGAACTCGTACAAGAAAACTCATGCGAGACGTTACGCACCCAAAAGAAAACGTAAGGTCTTATCCAAAATAACGATCAATAGAGCAAACCTAAAAGCATCAATACTAACACATTACCAACGGGTTATGGAAACCAAGGGATATACAACCAAGGGAGTAATGATCCACACTAATATGTTAGGAACAATTAGTGCTTAAAAGAAACGTTTGATACTCATACGAGTAATCAATGCAACGAGAGAACTAACAAAACGCGCTTATATCCGAAAGAGCAGATTCCGAACAACCAATATACATCGAGACATCGAATAGGAAAAATCGGGTATCCTTACTAACAAAGTACGATGAAGGGATGCTAAGCTTAGACTTAGGAAATCCGAACAAACAACCGAGCAAACGAGCAACCTCTACTAGGTATCCACAAATACTAGATACAAGGGAAACTTACTATCTCTACAACTCAACTTAACATACCCTCTAAATAGGGTAAAAGAATAATTCTCTATCCATACCACCATCCTTATCATGAATACACATATCAAAGAAAAACATATTACACTACCACCTTACAACCAAACACAAATAAATGCAATCATGGTCACAAGTCTACGTGTGTGATGCCTTTATAATTATGTTGGCCACCATAATTATAAGTGCCTCCTTTCACACGTGTACTTACTTCCAAGATTACCCATTTCAATCATAATTCACATATAAGCACATATGCCACATTGCACATCTTAAACCACTCCAACTTAACACATAAAGGATGCTCCATTACATAACTACTTACTTATATCAAAATAAAATCGAAACGACATAAAGGAACGAAAATCTCGCAACAATTCCCAAAATACGAAATATCCGAAAGAAATAATCAATAACAACATGACGGGGTAAAGGACGGGATAAACTTATGCTGTAGGTTGCATCTGACGATTTGCGTGACGCTTTATCTGTAATATTTGGATTATCTGAACTCAAGGTGAGTTCATAGCCCCACTTTTTACAGTTTTACTGATTTACTATTATTTGGTGTGAAACATGCTTTTGTTTTATAATTGGACGCAATGGATATTTTATATTGATTTCAGTTTGCTAATTGCTAACCCAGTAAGTCCCCATGTCATCGAACGGTCAATTGATAATGTAGTTGGGAATTACATTATGTGAGCGCGAATGTTATTTAATAGATCTATTCGGGAAAACGACACCCCGTCGGGGTACTAGCTATCACCGGGGAACGACCGTTATAGCCTTCGAATTTGGGATGTTTAGGTTAGACATCCGATGGGCTAAATTGCAATATATATTCTTAATTGCAAGAAAATTTGTCGAGCTGTCAGTGTCCAGAGCTAAATGTAAATGTAATCTGGTTTTGGGATTGTTTTGCATATTAGTAACATCACGGCAAAAGACTTGCGGATCCTGCATATTATGATTTATCAACCTATGAATTCACCAACAGTTTTGTTGACGTTTTAAGCAATGTATTTCAGGATCAATAGGCTGTCAGGGGCCAGGGAGCATTGGATTATATTGTAATGCAACGCTTTTAAGATTTATTGGCAACAAATTTAGGGAAAGTAACGTCATCTTATGAAATATTGAAACAATGAACAAGTAAGCTAATATGCTTTGTGTATTAATCGTTTAAATAAATCCAATTATCATTTTAAAAACGACTTTATTGTGTCGTTCATATATATCTTGTGCTAATTGATCTATAAGTAACACGCCGCCCGACCCTATAACCCTGCGAACCTCCAAATTTGGGGGTGTTACAGATGGTATCAAGAGCCAAGGTTAAAGAGAACAGTCAAAATGTTTTTGCTGACTATAACCGTTCAAACATTGCATTCATAAAAAGGTTTTTTTTAATGGGACACACTAAAGCGTGTTGCATTAGTGGACTAGATGCATCATAATTGATATACATGGTTATAATATATTATCAAATATTACAATAAGAAGCATTTATATAATATACTCATATAAGTTATTTTTGCTGATCACTGTGCATGTGATCTTATTTTATTAACGATGCATATGTATATGTACGTTATGCTTGGTTATTGAAAATACTAACGGGTATAGTATTTTCATGTGATTTAAGAACATTGGCCACCAATAAGACCACAAGATCAACCTGAGTCCCTCCAGTTCACATTTACATACACCATCCCAACAAACCACTACTGTTACTGAGGCACAACATCAGCCTTAAATAATCAAGATGTAGCTGCTGCAAATGGCACAAGCAAAGCAAGCCATTAGGAAAGGCTACGACAGCAATGGTCCAGACCAAGGCCACACAACTTGCTCTTGACATGCTCTTACTCTGAATTCTTAAAATGCAAACATTTGGACTTCAAAAACTGATGGTAGTCGTCGGACTCACTCGATGATTGAAAAGGGAAACTTGTTTAGCATAATCAATTGCCCACAACATAGCCAAGACAAATTCGCGACATGCACTCTGCAAGAAGATGCACTACTGTTGAATTCCCATGTTAAGACCACCACTCCAGAAGTAGCTTCATGCCATCCTTGGGCAGCAACTAAAGAAAATGACGCACTGATAAATACTGACCCCGGAGGGTGAGATTCAAGAAGATTGAATCTGAAATGTGGAACTCAGTTAAGGGCACCAATGTGTGCCTATAATCACGATTTCACAACTAGCCTTGATTGTGTTTCCAAAGGTTCCCAGAGAGGTAGACAATAATGAAAAGTATATCCGTTGGATTGCCCGATATAATACTTGGCAGTGTAAAGGCTCAAAGTCGAAGAACCATGCAAGAAGTTTAAGAGTTTTACAACTGAGTGTGATGGAGGATAAGAGCCCAGCGCATGTTAACGTCAGCATAAAGGAAAAGAAAGTATGAATATCTTCCCCAGAACAATCAAAACCAACAACACAGAATATAAGGAGGCCAGAACACAGGCCATGGCCTAAAGCAGCAGGCAATAGTGGACAGTAAAGCCATAACGAAAGGTCTAAGCCTCTATGTGCCAAGGTAATTGCCATCATAAGCAGGTCCTTATATCCCTCCGCCATTGCGTAACTGCAATAGGGTTGGCCATCTGGCCAGGGACTGTAGGATACGGCCTGCTAACAACAACAACAACAACCGTAACAACAACAACAACAACAACCGCAACAACAATAACAATAATCAGAAGGGCAATGGTTGCCTAGGATGCTAGCTACAGGACATTTTAAAAGATAACTCGCCCAAAAACTGAGAAACAAACACCGTGTAACAAGCTGTGAATACAGGGCTACAACAAAGGTTATGAGGTTGGAAATGCCGGAGCCAAATCCAGACAACGTTTGTTACGGCTGTACTTTCCTTCTAAACAACGCCGCTATGCTTATATCTTATTTGATACGGGTGCCGATCGAAGTTTTGTGTCTACTGCATTTAGCTCCCAAATTGACATCACGCCATCTACCCTAGATCACTATTATGATGTCGAACTAGCTGACGGGAGATAAATTAGGTTACACCACTATACATAAGGGTTGCAGCATTCAACATCCTAAACCACCAATCAACGAAACCTAATCCTGAAACTTGTATTTTTCGAAGCTATAAATCCGATATGGAATTGTTGGCAAAATACCAAGCGGGTCATTGGTGAGTAGCCGAAAAATTGTTCGCATTCCCTGAGAAATAAAACCTTAAAATCATAACACGGTATGGAAGTACCCAGGGAAATTGACACGATTAAACATCATTTCTTGCACTCAAAACGCAGAAGACATGGAAAAAGGTTTTCCTATCTTTCTTACACATGTATAACAAAAGAGATTAAGACAAGGTCGGAGAAGAAGGCGACTGGAGACGTACCAAAGTTCATACTTTCCTGAATATTTTCCTGAAGACTTCCGGTCCTTCCTCCCGACCGAACAAGTGGATTTCAAATTGATTTGGTACCTGGTGCTACACCTGTAGCACGGGCACCTTATCGATTGGAGCCTTCCGAAATGAAAGAGTTTATCGTGAGCAACTGAAATACTAATCCGCAAAGCTTTATAAGACCCAGTTCCACACCTCGGGGAGCCTCGGACTGTTTGTCCAAGAAGAAAGACGGGGTCAATCCGGAATGTGCATTGACTACCTGGAATTGAATAAACAACGTGAAGAACCGTTAATCCACTCCCAAGAATAGAATGATTTATTTGATCAGCTCCAAGGGTCGAGTGTCTACTCGAAAATCGACCTAAGGTCATGTTTACCACAAATTAAAGGGTTCGAGAAGAAGACATTCCAAGACTAATTGCCTTCAAACACGTCATGCCATTCGAATTTCAAGTGATGTCGTTGGTTTGACAAACGCGCCTGCCGTAATTCTGGACCTTATGAATCGGTATGCCAAACCATATCTAAAAAATTTGGGATTGTCTTTATTGAATGATATTTCTGATATATTCGAAAGAACAAGAAAGAACAACGAAGAAACAACTTAAGCTAATCTTAGAATTACTTAAGAAAGAGAGTTGGTATGCCAAGTTTTCCGAAATGTAATTTTGATTCCAAAGTACATTCCTAGGTCACGTGTCTATAGTGAAGGAATTCAATGTGGATCCCAACCAAGAATGATCCATCAAAGGAATTGGACATCTCCTAAGTCAACCAATGGAGATTCGTCAATTTTTAGGTTCCTTTTTCGCTGGGTATTCTCGAAGATTTAATTGAAAGGGGTTTTCAAGATCGCCAAACCAATGACTAGCTTACTCAAAGAGGGCAAGTTTGATGGGGCATAATCAAAAGCAGCTTTTCTCTGTTGAAGGCATAAGTTTATGCAGTGCACCAATCCTTTCGCATTACTTGATGGCAGCGAAGATTTCATCGCATACTGTGACGCTTCAAAGGAAAGGGTTGGCACTGTTGTTGATGCAAAAAAGAACAGGTGATTTTCTTATGCTCACCGCCATCTAAAAATTCATGAGAGAGAACTATAACGAGCTCATGATTGGAACTTTGGAGCAGTTGGTTTCGCTCTCAAGATCTGGAGACATTACTTATTATGGAACTAAGTAGTACGTGTTCACCGATCACACGAGTTTGCAACACATTTAGATCAAAAAGAGTGAAACAGAGAGGGCAACGCCGATGTTAGAGTTTTGCCTAAGAGTAGTACGATTTGCGATATTCGTTTTATCCACCCGGGAAAGCAAATGTCGTTGCTGATCCTTTGAGCAGACAGAACGAGAACCACCGTTAAAGTTCGAGCCTTAGTCATGACTATATAGCTTGGATCTTCCTCAAACAGATCTTAAATGCTCAACCTGAAGCGCAAAACCAGAGAACATTAAAGTGAAACGTTGGGGAATGGCTATTGAGAAATACGCTAAATTTCCAGGGAAGCGATTAGAGAACCAAAAGTTGGAACCTCCGTGCGGATGAACCCTGTGACCTCAATGACATTGAAGCAGGTAAGCCTTTTAATGGCATATGCTGACTGTGTCAATGCTCAGAATCCCACAAATCAAAATGATCTTTCCAGTAATCCTGTTCTCCGACAAAATGTACCAAGACAACAAGATAGCTATATTGGGTGTCCCAACATAAAATCCGCCATAAGCCACATATGTTTAAAAAGTGTTTGCCTGTGCTAAGGTCATGGCCGAAACACAAAATCCAATAGGATTGTTGGTAACAGATACCCAAGATACCCGAATGGAAGTGGGACAACATCACTATGGATTTTGTCACCAAGCTTCCTAAGACGTCTCAAGGCTATGACACAATTTGGGTGATTGTTGACCGACTCACTAAGTCTGCGATCTTCACACCGATGAGAGAAACTGATCCTTTGGATAAACTTGCAAATTGTACCTAAAGGAAGGATTGTCACAGAGACTGGAATACCCGTCTCAATCTATTTGGCGATCGTGACCCGAGATACGCATTAAATTTCTGGAGGTCACTTCAGAACGCTTTGGGTACTAATTTTAATATTGAGTACTTGCGGTACCATCCTCAAACAACGACAAAGCGAAGGACCATTCAAACATCTCGAGGATATGCTGCGTGGCTTGCGATCGCACCTTTGGAGAAGGGTTGGTTTAACCATATTGAGCCATTAGTCGAGTTCTCAAATACAATAGCTCTCATGCCAGCCGCAAAGGCCGCACCATTCGAACACATTTTTTTTGTATATTTTTTTATGGTAGAAAGAGTTCCTTTTTTTATGTTCACAAGCTATTTGTTGGACGAAGTTGGGAGCCTCAAATACTCGTCCAGAAACTAATTCAAGAGACCACTAAGATAATTATCCAGATCAACAAAGGATGCAAGCCGCTCGTGATCGTAACAGAAAGTATACGGCTGACTTGAAACCGTAAACCAATGCATTCCAAGTTGGGGATAAATTATGCTTAAAATTATCTCCTTGGAAAGGGTCGTACGTTTTGGCAAACGGGAAGTTAAACCCTAGGTATGTATTGGCACCTGTTAAGGATGATAGAAAGGTGGAGAAGTTGCTTACAACTTGTAACATCCCAGAAGAGTTGAGCAAGTCATAGTTCTTTACATGTGTCTAATCTGAAAAAAAATGACAGTCGACGAACCATTAGCCGTTTCCGTTGGATGGACTTCATACTTGAAGACAAGCTTCATTTTGTTGAGGAAGACCATTAAAATTAGTGGCCTTGAAGTTAAACGCTTGAAGCGAAGTCGGAATCCCAATTATCAAATTTCGAATGAAATCCAAAGAGGTCCTGAGTTTCACTTGGGAACGTAAAAGACCAATTTCCAAGAAGAAATATCCACATCACTCATTACAAGAACCACACCCGTCAATGCCATCGTGAGCCTTGAGGACAAGGCTCGTTTAACGGGGAAGTCTATAACACCCTGTGTTTTTAAGTCATTGACGACATCAATAAATCCACAATGTACCTTTTTGAATTGTACGTGTTTGCTTGAAATTGTAAACGTTAGGATAAATCGCGTAAATATAAAAATTAGCGTTCAATGTAACGGCATCAAAATAATTAAATGTTTACATCAAGCAAAGGTTAAGTAATTATTTTGAGGATAATTATTAACTTTGTTCATTTTATTTTTATTGGTTGCGTAAATTGATTTCGTTTCGCAATAAAATGCGTTTAGGCACTCCCGGAACCACCAAAACTTTTCTACGCTTCAACAAATACCCACATTTATACCCAATACTCAAATTTTACAAAAATATATCATATATAACATATATATGCCGAAATTAGTGCAATGTATACAAGGTTATATAAGAAAAATGAAAGAAATCTTGCAACTAGGTCTTTGTACATCACATTTGCATTAAAAATTATGCCATACTCGCCATGCTTCCCATACCCTTGACCAACTATTTCCCTAAATCACTCATCTTGTCTTGTATAGTGTTATTGACTAGTTTTTATACACATAAGTCTTGCACTCCTAAAGAAAGATAACATACACTTCATTTTACTTAGTAAAATTCACACAACTCTCCTTTTTTGGCGCATCTACTAGCCCACACTGCTAAACAACCACTTTATAATAAATCCATACCAAATTTTATACAATCCATACACACTTATACACATCATATCTAAGGTATTCTAAGATGGTTCCAAGCATTGGTTAACCATATTCAAGCTTTAATCAAGAAAAGGAAGCTAGGGATTTTATTGAAGAAAACAAGGGTTTTCTTTTGTGTAAGCCACCCAAACAATCCATACAAAATTTTTCTACAATCTATACAAGCCTATACACTTCAATCCTAAGACACACTAAAGTGTTTTCAAGCCTTGGATCACCATTTGCAAGGATTAAGGAAGAAAAGGAAAGATTAGGGTCTCACACCTAATCTAGGGTTTATAAGCTTGAAAGCTTGGGTTTTAAGTCTAAACACGGGTTTAGCATTCATTTCACATCTCATACATCATCTCTAAGGTCTTCTTAATTCCTTCATACTTTTATGATTTTATGTGTGATATGTTAATTATGGCTATAATTACCACTAAGGACTTTTAATACATAAAACAAGGTTTTTATAAAGTTATACACATAAATACTTAGGGGCTGTTTTAAATCCGAAATTCATATAGTGGGTTTGACATAATATAATGATAATACGCCTCATGACGATTCCAAAATGATAAGAAACTTGTCAAACGGATTTATAACGAAAAAGTTAGAGCGAAAACGAGGTATATATTCGAGGTATAAAAATCCAGCATTTGTTAAGTTAGTGGTTTCTGTCAGAATTTTAAGATGGTATTTGCGGCACTTTCGAGTCCGTTTCGGCCTTCGGCCGAAACATGAAAGTCGTTCGGAAGGTCGTTTTACTTCCCCGCGAGGTTCTTTAAGTCTAAAAGCGAGTGATAACGGGTCGTAAGGCGGGGGCAAAATCTGGCTTTTTGGTAATTAATACACTGCATCAGATCTGATGCGAGTGCTTTTTCGCCCATTTCGGTCGAGTTTCGGGTCTCGGACAGAACTGGAAAGTTGTTCAAAATATCGTTTCGCATAAATTCTCTTTAGAACCCGAGTCATGAAAATGTGATTTAGTGGGTCATTATAGTCGGGTCAGACTTAGAAAATAAACTAATATACTACCAGTAGTAATAACACTACCAGGAGTAACTAATATACTACCAGTAGTAATAACTATAACTACCAAGAGTAACTAACCAGTAGGACTATAACTACCAGGAGAAATACAAAAACTAAAGGAATAACTATAATTACATTATCCAGATATTTATAAATGTTTTACAATTATAAATATGTTTTTACTAAAACGATTAGTCGGTGATTATGCTATATAGAATATTACGTGGTTATCAAAGTGCTATTATAATACTAGGAGTTCATAATGAGGCTCTCTACGGTATGGTCGTATCGACGAGTTAATGGATTTACGATTTAAAGTGTCTAACTCCTCGTACGTCATGTGATGATCCTCTTTGTATTTGATAGCCGAACGATCAGTCGATATAACAACTATAAGATATATTCAATGTTATTAATTAAAAGTACTTTGGTACTTATACGACCCATATTTACTTAGGTTGCTTTCGGATATTTCCGTGATACGTTTTTTGCCATTTACCTGATTATTTCGTCACTTCACTCCTAAGGTGAGTTCATAGTCTCGCATTTCAATCTTTTCAATGTTTTATAAACCCGCGAGGGGAATACATGCTCGTTTTACAAAGTGAACTTATTGATTTCTACTACGTAAGCGTTACATGATTATTTTTACTAAAGCTTGATTTGTTTACACATTCTCTCGAGCATCTCAGCTCCGCACACCCCCTCACCTATAATTTGGCTAATACGTCTCATCCCTCTGCGCGCTCAACGGACAACGATTGTTTTACTATGGACAACAGTGTTTCTAAATTGTATGCTATGCTGATTAACTGTCGAATATTATTGCCTAAGTAGTCACTATATTGCCACTTAAGTCCCTACTTTTCATGAACCGTTTTAATTGCTATTATAGTGAGCGCGGAGTGTTGCTTGTGGATAGTTCTTATCAGGACTGACATTCCCCACCTTTCACTTGGGTCACTTGTTGATCGGTGTGCATTTAACATTGGCAGGTACTTTTTGGTTGTTGGCAGCATCCTATACACTTGGGCAAAAACAGTTAAGGCTTCGGGGTCATGAGATTCGTGCATAAACTTTATACTTAGACTGATGAATGTGTTTATCTTGTTCTACATTATTGTTTTGGACTTTCGGAATATGTACTTAGTCCACCATTACTTCGATCTTGTGGTTCCAATTTTTAATACTTCTTGATTTACTGAATCACTACTTGGATTTCGATGGATTTAGAAATAACTCTTTTAAATGTTGTACACTTACCTTTTCTTCTGAAATATTTCTTAATTTATTTCATACCGTTTTACTTAAACCTATGAATTCACCAACATTATTGTTGACGTTTTAGCATGTATTTTCAGGTTACTATTTTGCTAGTGGAGCATTGGGAGCATTCGAGTCGCGCGGATATATATATATATTTTTGAAGGCTTAATAACTTGAGTACCATTTGACAAATGTTTTTCTGTTGCATTATAAATGGGATCCTTTGTAAACTCTGATTTTAATATATCAAATGTGAAATTTATCTTAAAACGTCTCTTTTGAGGTCGTTTTCCGTGACTTGTGTTTTGTGCCCTGAAGTAGCACCCCAATGCTACCATTCCGCTGCGACCAGATTTTTGGGGGTGTTACAGGTATGATACAATTTGGGTTATTGTCGATCGACTGACCAAATCAGCTCATTTCCTACCAATGAAGAAAACGGATAGTATGGAGAAGCTCACGCATGTGTATTTAAAGGAAGTTGTGTGTAGGCATGGTGTTTCTGTTTCGATTGTTTCGGATCGAGATAGCCATTTTAAGTCAAGATTTTAGAGATCACTTCAAGATGCGCTGGGGACGAGTTTAGATATGAGTACCACTTACCACCCTCAAACAGATGGTCAAAGTGAGAGGACTATATAAACGCTGGAAGATATGTTACGTGCCTGTGTGATTGACTTTGGGAGTAGTTAGGATCGCATTTTCCATTGGTCGAGTTCTCATACAATAATCGTTATCACGCGAGCATTAAGGTTGTACCATATGAGGCTTTGTATGGACAGAAATGTAGATCACCTGTGTGCTGAAGTGAGGTCGGGGATAGCCATGTCGGGGATAGCCAACTCATCGGTCCAGAATTGATCTGTGATACCACCGAAAAGATTGTACAGATTAAGAACCGTTTGTTAACTGCCCGTAGTCGCCAGAAAAGTTACGCAGATAAGAGAACTAAACCGTTGGAATTTGAAGTCGGTGATATGGTACTGCTTAAGGTATCGCCATGGAAGGGCGCTGTGCGTGCCATTTAGGATTATAGCTAGGGTTGGTCCTGTAGCTTATACGTTGGAGTTACCTGAAGAGTTGAAAGAGATTCATAGTACTTTTCATGTTTTAAATCTTAAGAAATGTTTAGCGGAAGGCGACATTGTTGTCCCGATGGACGTAGATTCAACTTGATGTTACGTTGCATTATGATTGAAAAGCTATGAAGTTGTTGATAGAGACGTTAAGCACTTACGCAGAGTAGGGTATACCTATCGTTAAAGTTCGTTGGATTCGCAATAGCAGGAAAGAATTTAATTGGGAATGCGTGTTGAGATCAGATTAAGAAAAAGTACCCTCATCTCTTTACAAGTAAGGACGAAGCAAGGAAAGCGGATAAGTCGAGCTGAGCATCCGTGGAACGAGACGCTCCTTAAAGTTGGGAGAATATAACAACCCGATCATGTTTTCGGTCAACGTGGTATTCTAATGAGCTTGAGATCAATAATTTTTGCTACAGTAAATAAGTATATTGTCATAATTATAACTATATAACGGTTCAGATAGAAGATATTAATCTACATATTGATTAGAGGTAATTTCATGCAGTGATTGAGTTCCCTATTTGTTTTTAGCGTCTAGAAAGGTCAAAAAAAAAATTATTGTAGCTCCAGAGGTGAATATGTTATTTTTTATATTTTACGGACGTTTCCATGAGTTGCTGTAATTAAAAAACTGTGTTTAAAGGTCGTGTTTTACGAGTTTTAACATTTATTAAACGTTTTAAAGAAAAATTAGTGGGACGGATTTAAAATAATTATTAACGTGGTGTGACTCAAATTGTTGGCCAATTTTATTAATAAAAGAAATGCTTTGTACTAGTTTTAAAAGAGATTAAGGATGTAGGGACTATTTTTGCCAATTTGTCATACTTGTTCCCTATAAAAACAAGTAATAACACACACTTATCACTTTTACAAAAATAAAATCTCTTCCTCCCTCCTTCTTACTCACTTCGACCGGCCACCACCCACAACACCAATTTTTCCGGCCAATTTCACCCACATGTAATACAATTAAATTATATATTCTTAATCTTTGTTTCAAGAACTACAAAACCCACTATTAAAACCTTACATGCACTAAGTATTGAAGAAGTTAGATTTTTGGTGTGTTCATGCCATTTTTGTGTATAAAAGGGTGTTTAATATAGCTAGATTGTTGTTGTTTTGAAGTTGGTTAATTGAAAAAGGTTTATTTGGTTTGGTCTTGTGTTCGTTCGATTTCATTAAGCCAATGGGAAACCATAGTTTGATTTTCTTGATAGCATTGTAAGCTTCTAGTTATGTTTCTTGTTTGATTAAATTGTATATATTGTGTGTATTATGATTGTTGCTAGACGATTCAAGTACGGAAATTATTGAAAGTGTGTTTTAATATTGACTAAAGTTTTACGGTTTTGGTATAATTATATAGACTAGTTAAGCGTATTTTGATAGTCGGATTATGTCGAAAATGTCATTTTCATAGATTTTGGGTTGACCAAGTTTGACCAGAAAGTTTGACTTGATCATAGCGATTCGAGAAATTTTTAAAAGTTATTTTTGATAAGATTAGGTGATAGTGTTCGCCTTAAGCTCCGTTTAGCTAGGTGGACCGTCACGTAACTCTTAATAATGAACGTTTTATGGCCGAGTCAAGTTTGGGTATTTTTGAGGTCAAAAGTCAACTACAAAGTTTGACTTTTGAAAGTCAAACTTGTGTAAACTTTTGATTAAAGTCTATAATAAGCAAGGAGTTCATAATGTTAGTTAATTAGTAACGAAATATGATGTTCGGATATTATTATCCTTACTTTCGGTAACTTACTAAAAATGGAAACTTTATGGAAAATGTTGTAATATTGTTAAGCGCGTCAAAGTGAAAGGTTTTGCGCCGCACTTGGAGAATATGTTATATGAATTATTTTACTTTTAGTCACGTACCGCTATATATGTATTACATAGGTCGCGGTTAGGACGTGAAGCTATTTGCGCTTGTTGATTTGATTGATTTGGATCTTTTGCTTAAGGTGAGTTCATAGCCTCGCTTTTGAATATTTTAAATATTTTTAAACCCGCGAGGGGGATGCATGTTTGTTTGTTTTTATAAAATCGAACACATATGATTTTATGGTATGCTGGACCCGAATATGAGATTGTTTCCGCATAAGTAGCTATTGTCGAAGTCCCTTATTTCATGAACCGTTAATCGCCTTGTAAGGTGAACGCTAATGCATTAAATAGATCTATTGGGTTTGACAACCCTGTCCGGGGTTTGAATCCTTGTGACCACCCTGTCAAACGGACATTTTGTATTTAGAAGTAGTAGGTATATGACAATAATACCTTGTTTGGGGCACACTAACATATGAAAGGACATATGTATTGTTAACGTTTGGTGTCATGAGCTTATTGCGTGAAAGAAACGAAGTTGTTATACATTGCATTCGTTGCTTTGTTTTCCCGAGAACTAATTATGTGTTCAAAGATTATTGCTTATTAATTATTTTAAACTCTATGAATTTCACTCAACATTATTGTTGACGTTTTAAACATGTTCTATCCCATGTAACAATGGATGAAGGCAACGATGGCGTGGAGGTGTCGTGCGTGTGATGGAATTGGTGAAAGACTACTTGTGTGTTCCGGTCTTTCAAAAACACTATCTTAAGTTGTCTTAAAAACAATGACTTTATTTTGAACAATAGTTTTTCAAATGTTGTAATGGTTGTGGTTACGATTCTGTGGGGACCTAAACACGTTTTACTCTAAATAATAATGGAACACATGTTTGTTAAACATCTCTTTTGGGTCGTTTTCTATTGTCTTGGTGAATGGTGCTATTTAGTAACATCCAAATTGCTATTTCCACTGTACAATCCAATGTCCGTTGGATGGGGGTGTTACAAATAAACCCACCAGGTGGTAATTCCATTAGCCATTATTATAATAGATAAGCTGCATTAGGTGTGAACATTACATACCATTAACGCCTTCCATAGCATCGCCAACAACATGATGGGTTGCAATATCATATACATCACGCGTTGTTGTAGTTGGCCAAACACCCATCTGCATACAAAAATATGAGATTTAGCATGTCAATCATACATGAGCCTCAAATGTAATAGAAAGCTAAAAAGAATGTCTTCTTTATACAATCTTAATTATTGAACGTGATCCAATGACTTTAGCATAAATAACTGCCTATAATTACGTATGCACGTCATTGGTTGGGTACACCACACCTAGTTAGAACATGTCTATTGACCTGATGTTCCTCATTTTTATCTTGATCAAGTGCAGATGAATATGCTCATTCTTTCCACACAAAGCTTTAGAAAATCAGTATGTGTTTATTTAATTATAAGTGTAGGAAGTGTCCTAATTTTCTTCACTCTTTATCTTCAGGGTAATAAACATCACTGTTATCATAATTGGGTTGTAATTAAATGATGCTTTGTATCTCTAAACTGCTACATGATGTTCTAAATTCTTGATGGTTTTGGAGGTTTAAGTGTAAAACTGCTACGAAAGTTTAATGCCCTGTAACTCCATGATTGATTATAACTAAATGATGTTCTAAATTCTCGATGGTTTTGGATGTTTGATTGTAAAACTGTCAGGAATATTGAATGACAGGAAAGTCTACAGCCTCTAAAATAACCGAGTGTGGAAGCGATATTGAATGAGAGGCACATATACAGTCTCTCAAAATAGCCAAATATAAATGGGGTTTAATGGCCCAAAGTCATAAATACTGTGAATTCAATTTTATGTACTGAATCTTTATATAGACGAGGCGTTCGAGCCCGTGTAAAGCACCGGGCTTTGTTTTTGGGTAAAAGCATACTTTTACTTCTATGGTGTCTGTTTTTCAAGGTGATGTTTTTAATATGTCGTGTTTTGTTATTTAAGCAAATTCATTTAATGTATCTGTTCAAAGCTTATGTATTAACACTCACCGGTACAAAAGAGCGTTATTTTACCTTTATCGTTTACATTGTTCCTACATTACGTCTAGCGTACCAACGTTGTTATTTGACCATAAAATATGCATTCTTTAATTCTTTAAGGTTATAAGTGGCTATTTATAGTTTGTAAGAAATCATGGGTTCTAAGTTTTTTACTCCTTTTTATTTATTTTCGGTTAATAATTAAACTTAAATATTATGTTAATTAGATAACATATTTGTGTGTAATAGTTGTCATTTTCTTTTTGTAATCATCCCATGAAGTTGTAAGAAGCAAAATATATAAGTGGATTTTCACACCTTGAATACCAAGAACTATTATGGAAGATAAGTGGAAAATGTCAACCCACTAACATTAATTGATACTAAAGAATTTCTTTGCTTTTCATGTATCAAGTGCTTTTCCTGAATTTACAACGGTCTATGGATGTAGTAGTTACTCAAAGCTCTATCATTTTAGTCCTTCAAGTTCAAGCGCTATTTAGTTCAATAAAGTTGTACATATTAGAAAGATGTCTTTCTTTTATCAAATCAAATGGAACTCGACTTGAAATCAATATAATCCATATATCGCCAAAAGTAATAAAAGTAGCTAGATGGATGCAAATAATCTCAAGTGCATGTATTTCATGATTTTAGTTACACTGAAATATTGTGATATTTATGATGACCTCACAATCACATGGTGATTGGACAGTGGATACCTTAGTAAGCGTTGTATTTTCTGGGATCGTGTTCAGTGTCTGCTGCGTTTTCGCCTGTGAGGACAGTGTTGCTCATACCTGATCTGCCTGCTAATCTCCAAGATTCACGGTTCGTGTTTCAGTCTATTCATTCTTTTGGTCGAGCTTTGTTTCCACTGCAAGTGTTTGGCTCAGGTTCTTCGTTTTGGCTTGCTGCAATCTGTTGGTTTGATGGCAAGTCTGGTTTCTTTGGACACCTTCACCACAATCTGTTCTTGTTCGATTCATCATTATTCAGGCCATTTGTTTTGAGGTGGCTGTGTCAGCGTCATCAGCAGATAGTGCAACAATGTCCTTCAGAGTGTTTGGTTCAGGTTCTACTGGACCTTGCTTTCTGTTTCAGCTGCTGCATTTTTTTCTATGCTAATTGTGTGACTGATTTGCATCTCAAAGTCATTCATTTGGTGACAATTTTGGGCCTGGTCCAATTTTGCCTTTGCAGGCTCATGCTCTTTCGTGGGGTTGCCTGTGTTTGGCATTTTGAGTGTGGGGTTCAACACTTTGTATGTTTTCGTTTCTTATTTTGGGTTGCCTCTTGTTGTAAGTTTTTTCTTGTTCTCTTTTTAGGGGCTCGCTATTTTAATCGGCTTGTTGATGTAGCGAGCTGCCTTTGTTTTGTATCTTGGTTGTTTTAATAATATTCTGCCTTTAAAAAAAAGCGGGTCAGTGTGTAAGTTCGTTTGACCGGTTGAAATATCATAATATGAAATATCACAATATGAAATATCACAATATGAAATATCACAATATGAAATATCACAATATGAAATATCACAGTGAACTTACACACCGATTCCTTCTTGAGGGCTGCAAGTGTTGCTGATGAGGGCGGGATGTGGAATGCAATTAGATCATCTCTATACTCCGCTTTTATAGTCAAAGTATCCTCATTTGGATATGTATCACTGTCGCCGCCGCTGCTGCTAGAAAGGGCTTCTATAGTTGAAGCACACTGTTGACGCTCACACATGTCACGTAACTATCTCTTCACAAACATGCTCCCTGAAATGGCAAACATCCAAAAACTATTACCAATGAATGTGGTTCGCGGAGTATAATTGTATAAACTACACATATATTGTAGCCCATTTCGGTTTAGCTATGATTAGTGCATATTGAATGCGATGTGACCATGGTAGCTGGTGTCTCTTATTCGGGTCTTGAAGATGATGATCAAGGCTACCATTGCTAGCATACTCATACACTAATATCATCTCATCGCCTTCATCACAATAACCAATAAATGATATGATGTTTTGATGGTGAAACCTGGAAATCAGCCTTAGCTCGTTAAGGAACTCTTTCTTTCCTTGGTGATTATTGTTATCAAGCCTTTTGATGGCAGCTTCATGGTTTTGCCAGCGGTCAGAGAGTCTTCCTATGTGGACCACACCAAATCCACCATCACCGATCTGGGAATCTTTACTGAAGTCACCTGTGGCCAAGCTGATCTCAGTTAATGGTATTAGAAGATCTTCAAGCTTTTGATAATGGCGGCTGCATTTTGTGGAGGTAGAAGCAGTAGCTCCGTATCTTTATTGAAGTCACCTGTGGCCAAGCTGATCTCAGTTAATGGTATTAGAAGATCTTCAACCTTTTGATAATGGTGGCTGCATTTTGTGGAGGTAGAAGCAGCAGCGCCGTGGTTTCAAACAGTAAAACAGTCACATTGTGTCATTACTAAAACTATCATTTTCCTACGTAAATACCACAACTATATCTACTCCACTCTGAGATAACAAAGAATTCACACAAATGCACAGGTTATAAAAAAAGGCTCTATTTTAATCCAACAGCTAAAGAAGATAGGAAAGTTAAATACCACGGCTCCGTGCAGAATTAGATTCAGGCATTTGAGTATGAGTACTTTCAGGACGCCCCGTGTTATCTGCAGTGGAGACACGTAAACAAATCATTACTGTACGCCTTCTCACATTTCTATTAGGACCAATGCCTTGCGCGTGCGACGTTGGCAAAATATGTGTTTCTTCAAACTTGCCACATATTTTAGTTTTTAGTGTTTCTTGAAACGAAAAATGTTTGCCTTAAAAATTATCAAAGTTAAACATGAACAATACCTATATGCGGCAAATCGCTACTCATTTCCTGGGTTGGGTTTGGTTCTGAATGGTAAAAAATTAAGCTTTTCATGGCTTATCTACCAAACCATTTTCTTTTAATTCCGAATTGGTAGGTTGGCCAAAAGCAAAGCTAAAACCTGTGTAAAGGAATAGATATTGCTTTAGCAAATGACATAAATTTAAAGACAGCAAAAGCATCTTGTGATGTCTTTTTACAACCTGAGTAATGCAGTCTTGGTCCATGAAGGGGCTGTTTGGACATATTCTGACTAAAGTGGAGTGTTTGGTAGAGCCTTTTTGATCACATAATTTCAGCAAGCAAACAACCGCCCTTGCAGAAAATTCATCAGAAAAACCACCTCTTAGATATTCCTTTAACAACTCTTTCAGATACAGTTTAGTGCATAAAAGTTTAGAAACCAAAAGAAATTTACCTTGTCGTTTTCGCATTTGTTAGGCTTCTTGGTACACTTGCTGCACGGTCGCACGTTGGCACTGCGGATCAACAAAAGAAGATGCTACATATTATAAGATTACATGACATCCTCTTTTCATCAAAAAATTCCTCCTAAACCCTAAACCCAAACATACACAATTAAATCATATAGTTCAACATCCACAAACTACTGACCAAAAAAAAACGCTTACATCACCACCTTACAAAAACCCCCTCATTTTTCTTACGAATATGAAATACCGATTTATGCAACATTCTAAAACCTTTAATCAATTGACACTAAAAGCAATGTAAAAGAAATTGAACACATAAATTAGAAAAAAAAAGAAACTACCTGCTGATTTTTGCTTCTGGTTTGAATCTATGGAACTTCCAATATATGTAGCCACGAACCATGCATTTAAGAAGCTGATGGTTTGTATACCTAAACCGGATGAACTGTTCATATGCATATGGAATTAAACCTGTTGTTATGGCATTTACTCACACACGACTCAGAGATGGGTTAAGATAGGGGAATTTTTAGTACAACTATGGAAGCATGGGGTACTCCTCTTGAAGCCTCCAATTTAATGAGTAGGACCCAATCTTTATATATAATAGATATAGATGTAAGAAACTCATTCTAAAAGCTTTTAAAAATCAACTTGACCCTTTGTGGATGCTCTTATGTAATTATCAAGTCTAAAATTTTCCAATAACATGTGACTTGTAAATTAAAGCGTTTGAAAATAATTCTTAGATGACGTAAAAAATGTATGAAAACAGAGTGTTAATGTTTAAATATAAACATGTATTGCCAAAAAATACAATATCGTATAATAAGAAGTAAAAACTTTAATAAATATAGGATAATCGACAATAATGAACAAATTAGCTAACGATATTTAAAACAAGTATACACGGTTAAAAACGATCCCCCGCAACACGACAACCCAATTCTTCGTTTTCAACATTCATGCCCAGCCTTGGAGCTCACTCTTTAATACCAAACAAATATTTTTTACCATTATAAACCAAACACTTCTTTAGTTTTTTTGTGTCAAATGAAAGTTAACACTTGGATGGATAGGTACTATGTATTAGAGTTTTGCCTAACACTTTGCTCAAAAAAATAGTTAAACACTTACATGGACATGACCCAAAAACGTCACATGTTTAAGCCCAGCAACCATGCAAACTATAGTTATTAGCCCGTCTGCATATTAGCATGACACGGTTAAAAGTAAGAACGAGTAATATATAGAAAACATACCAAATTTGATATGGAATAGTTGCTTTTTATCAATATATGCCGCCTTATTAAACATAATTTGAAATATATAAATAACCCATTAGCCTATGCGATCCTATTGAAAAAGAAAAAGGTCCCATTATTCTATATCAGGATTATATAAAAGTTTCGATCACATTCGTCATTCTAGTAATCTTTTTGGAGGTATGTATTTTGTATGTCTTGATGTTTTTAATTCATAATTCTATGATGTTTGATTTTATCCATGTAAGAAACTAACTCATGCATGCATACTTATTTTTCTCTCTATATGACTATTGACTAAATTGGAGTAACAAAAGAGTACGTACATGTCTAAAGTTTTACAAGATAACGAATTTGATATTGGCTTCCCTTGTTTTATTGCCTTTTATCTTATTTTTCGGAAGGAAGTATTGGCTCTAAAAATATTACTCCGACCTGAAACTATACGACATCTTCTCTATAAAACTATATTAGGTTTGCATGAGATTTTGGAGTATTTCTAGCTGAGATCGTTGATTATGTGCAGAGGTGAAACCATGATTTTTAGTTAAAGGAGGCCGGTCGTGATTAACGTAAAACATTATAGTGATAATTAAC